>JAAAKG020189210.1:0-24875 GCA_010014905.2 Druon quercuslanigerum | reverse complement strand
TTTCTGTTTATTATGTAAGTGGTATGGAATGGAAGTCATGTAAACCCTTAGGGGACACATTATGAATAAAGAAGAACAAAAACTTTAGAATCTTATTAACAGTTTTGAAAGGTTTCTAGATCATTTAAAATTTCTAAGTTACTGGGGAAGACTACAAATAATTATTTGTTTTAAAAAATAAATTTTAAACGCAATTTGGGCAAATTTCAAAAGAATTCTCGGATTGTCAAAGAAGAATTTGGAAGGTCTTAAGCCAATTTTTTGAAGTTAATTTTTTTAATTGAGTCAGTTATTTAGAAATTTGAGAAGTTTGAGAGAGCTTAAAAATATGTTTAAATCTTTAAAGATTTTTGAAAATTCAGATATTCTTTTTTTCTTCACTTAATAATCCTAAACATTTTTTAAAGTGACTCGAATTTTTTTTAAATTTTGTAAATCCTGTAAAATAAAGAAATTATTCTTTTTCGACAGATATGAAATTTTCAAAAACAGGTTTTGAATTTTCTCAAGAATCTTAAGAAAATTAAGTTAATATAGCTTTAAAAACAAATAATCTGTTGACTGTAAAATCTCTTTTAGTTAAAAATTCAACTAATAGGTTAAACATTAAGGTTTTTGTAGTTAAAGTTTATTTCTTTTGGTAGAAATTTCAAATTTATTAATTTATTTAAAGAGATTATTTTTAAAGATTATAAAGCATTACGAAGGATTTCAAAAATTCTTAAGAATGTATCCAAAAGATCTTAAAACAATTTGAGAAATATTTCGAATCAATTTAAAAGATATTTAGGAATCATAGAAGTTTTAAAATGGTAAAGAATATGTTATAAATCAAAATCAAAACTAATTCTTCAAAATTCTTTTTAAGGTTCTCAAGAATCCTCAGAATTATATTTATCAAATAATTTTTATTTATAATTATATTTATACATGTAACTTCAAAACAAATAAACAAACTCAGAAAATATATAGTTTTTCGAAATTTTTCTTTTGTATTACTAATTATTTTTTCCTTCAAATTTAAATTCGTCTAACATTTTTTTTTCATTCTTGCCTGAAAAATCTTTTTTGGTTGAAAATTCAACAAGTTTTAAAAAAATGCAATTTTTAGGTTTAAAATTTCTTTTTTGTGTGTGGAAATTTCATCTTATTTAATAAAATTGCAACTGTTTCGGTAGAAGTTAAAATCTTGTGGTTAAGGATTCAACTATTTTGTTGAAAAATCATTTTTTGAAATAATTCGACTCTTTTTTTATTTAAGATTAAAATCTTTTTATCTTTTCATATCAACTATTATATTTTTTTTATTGAGAATTCATCTATTTGGTTGATGAATCAACTAGTTGCTTAAAAGTTAAACAATGTTGATAAAATTGCAATTTTGGTTAAAGGTTCATAATTTTAATTCAAAATTCATCTCTTTAGTCGAAAAACTAAATATTTTATTGAAAATTCATATTTTTTGTTAGAAAATTAATCTTACTGTTTGAAAATTTACCTTTCCATATGAGGATTTATCTATTAGTTCGGAAATTTGTTTTTAAGGTATTTAACTACTTTTGGTCAAAAAGTAATTTTTTTATTGGAAATATCAACTGCTACTTTTTTTTTTTCGGTTGAGGATTTAACTGTTTTGATGAAAATTCATCGTCTATGAATAAATTCAACTGTTTTTAAGTTAAAATAAAAATCTCTTTGGATTGAAATATCAAATATAAAATTTGACCTTGAGGATTCATCTTTTCTGTCCGAAAATTCGAAAATTTAGTAAAGATGAATTTTTTTGTTGATATATTGATTTTGCGCATCTGAAATTAAATTTTTTTATTTCACTTAATAATCTTAGGATAATTATTATATTTTGAATCAAAAAATATTTTTCTTTTCAAACCGAAAAACCTAAAGCGCGCCTAGCATGCGATTGATGATGCTAATAAAGTTAAAAAGTAAATAGTTACACACAATTTTAATTTTGTATATCAATGTTCGTATTCTAGAAAATTATTGAAAATATTCAATTAAATTAATTTATTGAATATATTGTTAAATAGATTAATATTTTTCAGGAGTTCAACGAATTTCGCTCGAAATGTGGACTTCTTTGGAGTTACGACTGGGTCTCAATTCCCTTAGTTTATACACAAGTGGTTACTCTGGCAACCTATAGTTTTTTTGCTGTTGCACTCGTTGGACGTCAATATATAGAGGGTGCCAAGAAACCTCTTCAAATGCAAATTGATGTTTACATACCAATTTTCACGATTTTACAATTCTTTTTCTTCATGGGTTTACTAAAGGTACACAATTACTTTTCTTTAAATGCAAATAATGAAAAAATAATTAAAACCTCCCCCTCCTCTACTCACCCTACATTACCCTACTTCTTCTTTCTTTTTTTTAATTTCCCTACCCAAACAGTTTCGCTTTCCTAACTTCTTTCTCATCTACTTCCACCTAATTTCCCCTACCTCTCCCACATTTGCTCAATTATCCTACTTCCCCTAACCTAAATACCTCTACTCCCCACTCCTCATTTCTCCTGACGCCCCTCCCTCTATTTTTCCTTATTCACCATACTTTCTCTATTTTTTCACTCCTTGTTTCCAATTACTTACCCGATGTCTCCTCTCCTGATTTCCTCTGCTTTCTATTCAATTATTTCTTAGAATTTCCCTCCAATCATTTTCCCTCACTTTGTCTACCTCCTATCCTCTCATTTTCTATCACTCCATCTACTTCCCCTCTTTTTATTCCTCCTCACATACACCAAACTCTCGCTTTAAGGCACCCCGTTCTCAGCCCTTCTAGAACTGCTACCTCGCGCAGTTTCTCAGGAGAGTTGGGTGAGAGCGGTTGCGACATTGCACATATAGATCTATATTCCCATTAGAAATGGGTCAGGCGGCCCTCACTCTTCGATCCCCCCGAAATTAGACCAAAGCCATTTGAAGGCAACCCCCGACACTCGACTCAAAGCGCGAGTTTGGTTTATTTTAATTCCTCTTCTCTCATTTACCCTGACTTCTCCTACTTCCCCTCTCCTCATTTCTCCTCAGTTCTCCTCTTAAAAAAAAGTACGACGTCCAGGGCTACAAAACCTTTAAAAAAATAAGTTTACGATAAATATATATAATTAGTTTTTTCTCATCAGGTAGCCGAGCAGTTAATCAATCCTTTTGGAGACGACGATGAAGATTTTGAATTAAACTGGCTGATAGATCGACATACAAAGGTACTTTTTTGGAATTCTTCTTGGAATCTCCAAGGGCTTTTTCACAAATACAGACCCCCCCCCCATCTGATATTTTAAAGTCAATGTTTTTTCTTTGATTTAATTTGATAAGTGCCTAAAGACTTCTTAGCGTGAAATAATATCTAAACAACTGAAATAGGGCAATTGAGCACCCTGATTCCAGAACGGGACATAACTCGGTAAAGTTGGAAGGAGGTTGGCCCCTGGCAACTAAATATCGAAATTTGAAAATTTGATTTTGGAAAAATGCACTCTTATAGGAAATTAGATGGCGTATCTCTTTTCATCTAGCAAAAAAGTTTAATCTATTATAGCGAAAAGTGTATATCATTATTTATAAGTATATAAAAAATAGTTTTCTAGGCTATGCCGAATGCAATTCCTTATAATTTTCGATCGCTTCGTTCATCGAGCGAAGATTGAGCAAATATAAATTTTCTGTGGAGAAGTTGTTCAGAAAACTCAAAGGTAGTTTTCTGTGAAAACCTTTTTTCAAAAAACTGAATAGGTAAATAATTGCAAATGTAAAACTTAAAGCGCACGATTCGTAAAAATTCATGTCTATTATACGGAGAGAACCGCTAGAAGTAAAGCTAGCGAAGGAATTAAAATATAAACAAAGGAATGCCTGCAGTTATATTAGATGACCTTCAAATGTAGTTTTAGCTCTTGTAGCATACATAATAGTTGCAGTTTCTGTAGAATTAAATAGATCGTTGTGCTTTTTGATACCACAATATTCAAATCGTTCCGCGATTTAAATAATATTTCATGAAAATCATAGTGGAAGGAATTCTCTCTCTCTCTTGTTCGAAATGGAAAAAGAATCACAGGGTACTCTTCGCCCTAGGAAACGCACTAGATGTAAAGATAACTGGTCGAAAAATGTTAGGAAAAAATACAGAAATAACGTAAGTGCAATGTGTGAACAATTCTTGCTTGGTTTTACTAATTGAAAACAAATTGAATAAATTCTGTATAATTATTCTTGTAGAATGCATTTTATATAATCCTCACATAAATTGTATGGAAATTATATAGAACGGTTTTTAGAATTCATGGGTAGAAAAGTGGACATAGCTGCGATTTGAAAAATGTAACTTAATTTATATAACTTGTTCATAATATTTTATTATTTAATATTTATTATTATATTATTATATAGCTTGTTCATTGGCGCGTTATAAAAGTATTCAAACTCTTTAAATATATCATAATTCGATACTTTTCATATTATTCTGAATTTTCGCATTATTTACGTGCGTACCCACATTTGAGTCCGCCTGTATGCCTCTCGCCTAAAAGATTTTAGGTCGCGCGCTCCAAGTTTTGCATTCGTTTTTTGAAAAAAGGTTTTCACAGAAAACTACCTTATAGTTTTCTGAACAACTTTCACACAAACAGTTTACATTTCTTCAAACTTCGCTCGATAAACGAAGCGATCGAAGATTATAAGGAATTGAATTCGGAATGGCCTAGAAAGCTATTTTTTATTTTCTTATAAATGATAATAGACACTTTCCGGTCACATCGTCGTTCTGAAGATGCTTTGAAAAGTATTGTCGCCAAATTTCATTAAAAAATTTCAAAAACTGTAGATGTGACGACGAGCGAGAGACCAAAAATTAATTACAAATCGTCTTAAGAAAAAAAACATCATTATAATCGTTATCTCGAAAACTATAATAGATTAAACTTTTTGCTAGAGGAAAAAATATGCGCAATCTAATTTCCTGTATGAATGTATTCTTCAAAAATCAAAATTTCAAATTTCGATTTTTAGTTGCCAGGGGCCAACCTCCTTCCAACTTTACCGAGTTATGTCCCGTTTTGCAATCAGAGCGCTCAATTCTTCACGAAAATAGGAGAATTCATTTTTTTAAATCGAATTAGGGTTGCAGTAATTTTCAGCAAAATATAAAATATACTTTTATACCCGAAAAGAAGAATTTTTTAAAAGAAATTTAGTTTTCAGACAAATAGACGAATTTTAAACTTAAAACAATCAATTTTCAACTAAGAATGAAATGCTTAAATTTTGAGTTAAAAAATTTATTTTTAAACAAAAAAACTAATTTTCGACATTATAATGTTTCATCCAACGAAGATGAATTTTCTGCTAAATGGTTGAATTTTCAAACAGAAAAGATTAAATATCAATTATACACAGTTAAATTTTTCAACCAAGAACTTTTCTACTAAAAAAATATGGATCTTCAATCCAGTTAAATGTTAAACAAAATATTTAAATTGTCAACAAAGTAGGTAATTTTTATTATACAGAGATAAATTTTCAACCAACTGGTCGAGTTTTCAAATAATAAAAAATTAAATTTAAACCGCACACTATTACATTTTTCAAAAACTAGCTGAATCTTTAAGCGAAAAAGATGGATTGTTTAGAATGAAGTTGAATCTTCAACCAAGAATTTATCTACAAAAAAAAATTATAAATCTTAAACCCAGAGTGACAAGTTTTTATCAAAAAAGACCAAATTTCTACAAAAATTTGAAGTTTTGAGTATTATGACTTTTTAATCAAATAGTTGAATTTCCAACAAAATATTTAAATTTTCAAAAAAATAGTTGCATTTTAAACTAATTATTTAAATTTTCCACTTACAAAGATAAATTTGCAACCAAATGTTTGAGTTCTTACACACAAGATATTTACAACCCTAAAATCAGTTGCATTTTTTATAAATAGTTGTATTTTGAGCTAAAATGATGTATTTTCAACAACAACAATTTTTTCAATAAAAAAGATTCATTCTCAACGAGAAATGCAATAGTTAATATTTAACAACAAAAAAGAATTTTAAATAAAAAACAGTTGAATTCATACAAAAAAAGGATTTCTCAACGATAAACATTATAGTAATTAATATTTAAACGAGAAATGAATTTAATTTTTAATAAAAATCATAAGGCATTGAGAAAAAGTCAAATTTTAAACAAAATATTTTCGTTTTTAAGTCAAAAAAAAGAATTTTCTACAAAGCAGTTGAATTTTTAACCAAAAAATATGAATTTTCTTCAAATTAGTTATATTTTCAACCAAATATATGGATCTTAAACTAATAAAATGGCTGTTTAATAAATCAGTTCAAGTTTTAATCAAATAATTCAATTATTTAATCAATAAGTTTAATTTAATACCAAAAAAGATAAATTTACAATAAAATACATTTCGATAAAAATCGGTATAGTTAATTTCCGAGTAAAAAAATGTAATTAAAAAAATTTACAAATTTTCAACAAAATAGTAGAATTTTTATTCCAAAGAGATGAGACAAATTTCCTATCCAAAATCACTAATGTTCGACAGAACAGTTTAAATTGTAACAAAAATATTAACATTTTTAACAAAAAATATGAATTTTAAACCAAACGTATAATAGCAGACTATTTTATTAAAAAGAATGAACTTTGAACCCAAAAATATAACTTCTTCCAAAGATGAAGAAGTTCAAAAAAGGAAAATAGGGTAATTTTTCACAAAAAAGGGGATAAATGAAAATTTTATTTCTACATGCAGGAAATACAATATTTTTGTCAAAAATGTTATATTTTTAAATAATGTGAATTTTTTAAAGAAAAAGTCTGAGCAAAATACAGTGGGTTAAATAATTAATTTTCATTTCTTTAATCGTTCTTATAACAAAAATCGTTTTTCCTTTTAATTTTTTAAAATTTAATTTTAAATAATTTAAAATTAATACTTTGAACTACAGAAAAATGGAATATTTAAATTTTTAGTTAAAAAAATTCATTTTTTAACAAAAAAAAACAGACGATTTTACAACCAAATAATTAAATTTTCAACCAATAATGTAGTAGAATTTGTAGCTAATCGAAATATGTTCTGAAACCAAAATATAGTATCGGACTTTTCAGTTGAAAAAAATTAACTTTCAACAAAAAAGGTTGAATTTTCTTATTGGGTTCTTATTAATTCAATTCGCATTTAAACGAAAAAAAAACGAGAAAAGGGAGAAGTTTTTTGAATACAGAGAAAAAATGAGGAATTCATTTAAAACCAGTGATAAAAGAAATAGTTGTGAAGTCTGTATTTACATGCTTTACTTTTTTAAAAAAATCAAAATTTTTTGTTTTTTTGAAGTATTTCGAAAAATTTGTATTTACATTTATATTTTCCATGTGTGATGTTACATTTTGCGTTAACCTTTAATCGTTAATGTTAATTTAAAGGTATCATATCTTGGTGTGGATACTTTAATGAATCGGTGCCCTCCACTTGTGAAAGACATTTATTTTGATTCTGAGGATCTCACACTGCCTTATACTGAAGCTGCAGCAGCTTATAAGAAAAAGACATATCGTGGAAGTGTGGCAAATATGACGTGAGTTGAAAAATTAAATATTATATATTAAACATCAAATTAAGATACAGTAGCTAGTTAGTAATTCTCGATTCATCGAGATTTCAAATGTTAAGCACGGAAGAGCGCGGTCAGAGCTCGGATGGGGTGACCTTCGTTATGCTCGCTTAGTCTTGTTTACGCGCTTAACTACTGTGAAGAGGGAGGTGTGAGGTCGAGGAGATAAAAATATGTTGAACACACAATAATATCGAAGGTCTATATCAAAACTCGTCTGTCTTCTTTTTCAGCAGTTTTCCACTTCCCTGGTCAAATGTTCAGTATATGTGGAGTGAAAACCCTAATCTAATTTAAAAATGAAATGTTATAATAGATTCAAATATTTTAGATTAACGGTTTTAAATTGTTTAGGGTACCGGAAAATAAGCAGACTATGTTTTTACCAGACATAGTTGAAGAAGACGATATTAACAGTCGTATAACTGCAACACCCCGCACATCAAATGCCAGTTTAAATAATCACTTCAATGATAGTCCAGAAAACGAAAGGCGGTAAGAAATTGTTATTAAATGTTGTTATTAATAATAAATATTTCTATTTAATTCATCCTTAGTTACTATTTAAAAAATAATTTGGCATACAAACTAAAAATCTCAAATTAGTATTTATTTTTTAAAAGTATTTAAACACTTAAATTCGAACTGAAATTAGATTTTAAAATCTGAGCAAGAAATACGTATTATCAATTTGTTTTAAAAAGATTTTTTAAGATTTTAGGTTTATCAAAATAAGAATCCGGAAAGTTTTGAAGAAAATTTTACTATACAGGATTTTTTTTGACAATTTTGAAAATCTTTGAACAATTTTTTTAACTCTTTTTAAACATAATCTTATAATTAATTTCTTTAAATAAAAAATCATTCTAAATTTCCTCAGAAATATTATAAGGAATTTTTTTTCTCTTGAAATCTTTCCAAAACTTTTTCAAAAATCTTAGTTCTATTTTCAATTTTTGAAAATCTTTTCAAGATCTAAATTATTTTGCTATTTTTCTAAAACATCTAAATACAGTGAAACTCGGAGATACTGGAACTACGAACGTAAGCAGGCTTTGTTTTGTCATATCTAAGCGAGCACCACAGACTCCCCGCAGCTCCTCGAGCCCCTAGTCACGGCACTCCGTCAATTCTCGGAATTACTATCTCCACGCGCGCTATGTCCGAGTTTGACTGTATTTCTTAAAAGTGTTCGAAAAATTGGGAAATCATTAAAAATTAAAATGTTTTGAAATTTTTTTCAATTTTTTCTTAATATTCATATTTCAAAATAAAAAATAATTTTTAATTTTCTAAAGAATCTTAAGAAAACTTTGTAATTATCTTAAAAATTTTTAAATCTTTAAAAACCTCTGCCTTGTAAACATTGTTTGAAATGATAAAGTTTTTGCTATAATTTTTTTTTAATTCTCCAACTTTATAAAAAATTTTAATTAGTTTTGAATGCTTATAAAACTTATAAAACACATCCAAAATTTTCTCAGAAATCGCATTGTCGATACCAGTACCGAAAATTTTTTTAACGCCCCGGCAGTGTATATGTTTTGTATTATAAGATATTAAAAATTTTTGTACGTAATTTTATGTTTGCATTTTATTATTTTCTAATATTAAAATATCATATTAACAATTAAAATGGTCTTTTTTATCAAAAATTCTTGAGATTACTTAGAAATAAATTTGACAAAATGTATTGTTTTTTTATTCATAATAATTAAATTTAAAAGCTTCAAAAATTTTGTATTCTGTCAGTCCTTTTCGTCAAAAACTAAAATTTTTGTTTACACAGCTTTAAAATCCAAATAAGATTCATAATTTTATATTACGTTGGTGCTTTACATTCAAAATTACTACTTCCAATTAAAAATTATTATTATTGAAACAAGATTTAGAAGTTTTTAACAATTTTGGATCATTTCAATGTTCTTGGTTGACAAAAAGTGAAATTTTTAATAGTTCGAAAGTCAAGAAAGTGTAAAATTAAATTTTCAACTTATGAAAATTCAATAAACTGCTGATAATTCAAAAATCGATTTTCTTTATTTTCAAATGCCGAAATTTGAATAAAATTAAAAATTGAATTTTCAACAGTTGACTATAAAAAAAATTAAAAATTTTGAAACAGTTGAAGATTAAAGAAAAGTAATAATTGAGTTTGTAATAGTTTACAATTTAACTTTTGAAAATTTAACTTTTTCAAAATAAAGAAAAATCCAATTTCAACGGTTAAAAACTAAATAAAATTGAAAGTGGAAATTTTTAAAAATTGAAAATTAAAGGAAATTGACAACGCAAGAACATTTAAAATGGGGTTTTCAAAAGTTGAAAAGTAAATAAAATGGAAAACTTAATTTTTAACAGTTGAAAATGAGGAAAAAAAGAAATTTAAATGTTGAAAAGTTTAAAAATAAAGAATATTGCATTTTCAACTGCTGAAAATTCAATTTTTATGCAATTTTTAATGGCTTACATTTAAAATTTTTAAATTCAACTTTCGAAAACTGACGAAAATTAAAAATTCCATTTTCAGCTGTTTCAAATTGCATAAATTAAATTCATTATTTGATAGCTGAAAACTGAAAAAAATTGGCGAAAATTTAAAATTGAATTTTCAACTATAAGTGAACATATAAGAAATGTGGAAATTGAGTTTTATAAACAGTTTACAATTTAACTTTTGAAAATTTAACTCTTGCAAAATGAAGAAAATTGAAAATGGAATTTTTAACAGTTGAAAACTAGAAAAAGTTAAAAAATAAATTTTTAACAGTAGAAAGTGAGGGAAAATTAAAATTTCACTAGTTTAAAACTAAAGAATATTGGATTTTTCACGGCTTACAGTTCAATTTTTAATACTTAATTCTCCAAAATTGAGGAAAATTTAAATGTTCATTTTCAGCTGTTGTAGGTTAAATTAATTAAATAAAATTATTAACATTTAAAACTAAAGAAAATTTACAATTGAATTTCCTACAGTTAAATATTAAAGAAAGCTAAAAACTAAATTTTCAACAGTTTTAGAAACAACATTAAAAAATTTATCTGTTGCAAAATGAAGAAAATTTAAAATTGACTTTTCAACCATTTAAAATGAAAGAAAATTGAATTTTGAATCATCAACTGTTAAAACTAAAGAAAATTTAAAATTGACTTTTTTAATATACACAATTACAGAAAATTGAACTTTTCTGAAGGAAAATTGAAAATTGCATAAAATTAAAAATCGAATTTTCAACAGTTGAGTATGAAAGAAAAATGAAAATTGAGTTTTTAACAATTAAAAATTAATAAAAATTATAAACGGACTTTTCTACAATTAAAAATTAAAGAAAATTAAAATTTTACTGTTTAATACTAAAGAAAATTAAAATCGAAATAAATTGAAAATAGATTTTTTAACATTTGAACATTAAAGAAAAGTTAAAATGAAATTTTTAATAGTGTACAATTTAACGTTGCAAAATAAGACAATTGAAAAATTCATTTTCAGTTGTTGAAAATTAAGTAAAATTTAAAATGAAAGGTTTACAAGATCAAAATTAAAGAAAATTGACAATTGAATAAAATTGATAATGTGATTTTTAGCAGTTAAAAACAAAATAGAACTGAATTTTTAACAGTTGAAAATGTGTGAAAATTAAAAATAAATTTTAAGCAGTGTAACATTGAAGAAAATTGAATTTTCCTTAAATTCTTAAACGGATGAAAATTTAGATTTCAAAATTCAAGTGTTGAAAAATGAAAAAAAAAACAATTACATTTTGAACTGTTGAAAAATAAATAAATATAAAATTGAAGAAAATTGAATTTTTAATAGTTTAAAAATGATGAGAAATGAATTTTCAACAATTTAACATTAAAGAAAAGTGGAAGTTGAATTTTCTACAATTTTCAATTCAATATTTGAAAATTTAACTGTTGTCAAACTAAATGTTCAGTTTGAACTTGATTCATCTAATATTGATGATTCTGACTGAAATTTACAAAAATGTATTTTTTTCTTATCGGAAATTATTGAAACATATTTATTTTTTGTGGATTCAAACAAATATGGGGTCGATATGCATACAAATTTTAAAGAAAAAGATTCAAAGAATTTTTCGATTACCCAAGTGTAGATACTATAAAATAAAAACATTTTATTTTAATATTAATTTTATATTTTAATTTAAAAATTGCATGGGATACAAACAAAATCGCGCGCCTGTTGTGTGTTTTTGTTTTCTAGTAATTTTCAAAATAAGTCCAAGTTTTTCTAACCCCGATACTTAATAATTTTGTATGGAAATGATTTCCAAAATCAAATGTATTAACTTAGGAACGTTTGTTTCAGCCAGATCAGTGGTTCCCCTGCTGACAGTCCGAATGTGGTTCGAAAAGGTTCTGAAACGATTGTTCCGTTGGATATTCAGGAAGCGATCCTCGATCCCTCAACAGAAAGGCGAAGAACCAGCACCTTAATGGAAGCAATGAGAAAATTCTCAAGAACAAAGTTATCAACACCTCGTCTCGATCAAATGCGGAAACCATTCCTCGCTCTCACCAAGTCATCAAAAGTGAACATCGAGCCCTGGCCCAGTGCCACAAACCTTGTACATCTTCCAGATCGTCAAAAGGCAGATACATTTTTCAAAAAATCTGAAAGGGATTCAACTGTCAGAAGAGCAGCATCATTTAACATACCAGTTATAGATATTCGAAGAGCATCTGATGTTCTAGGAGCTGAAGATGATCATGATGATGATAATGATGATGATGATGATGATGATGATGATTTATCACTTCAGCAAGGAATCATCAATTCTGCTTTTTCTCAAGAAAGACTTTCTGATTCGACATCATCAGAAAGGACTTGCAATTGCAATCATGTTCATTCTCGAGATGTCAATTCCGACCTGTGTCAATTTGAGTGTCGACATAAAAAAATTGGTCAACATTTAGAGCGTAGAAATCCATCTGGCGTGATATATCCTGATTTTCCTAGGCGAAGACTTCATAGTTATCCTAAATTATCAACTCACAGAACGAAATTTTCGGAAAGTGGAAGATGGAAAAAAGGAGTTCGTTGGAAACCAAGTGGAAATCAAAGTGAGGGAAAAAAGAACTCTAGAAGAAGAACTGTAGATAGTGTACCTTCTGTAGAAAAGCTTGATGCTGTATCGAAAGATACATTGAATTTGACTAATTCGGAAAATAATTTAGCTTCATCTGGTTTAAAAAGTAGTGATTGTGCTCCTCGGAGAGAGGAAAGCAATGATGAGGAATCACCTAGTGAGCAACAATCTAATACGAAGTTGTAAATTTTTAATAAATTTAGGGTTTTATAACCACGAACGGAAACCCTTATAGTTTCGGTCGGGTGTCCGTTTGTCGCAGGAGGGTGTAGTAAGGACCGGGAGGGGTGAAGGGGTGGCGTGGAGTATAGGGAGAAGTGATAGGTGGTCTTAGTGATGAGAACCATGAGGAGGGAAGGCAGATAAAGGAAGAGTACATTGAGGACGGAAACAAGGAGTGCGGAGGGAAACTTAGAATGAGGAAGTATGGAGAGGGAGTTACGCATGTTAGGGCATTAAAGAAGAAGAAGAAGAAGAAGAAGAAGAAGAAGAAGAAGAAGAAGAAGATAGGGAAGTGTGGGGATGGGAAGTGGAGTAGGGAGGATTGAGAGTAGAGATAATGATGAATGTGAGGTGAAAAAGAAGGGAAGCTTTAGCAGAAGTAGGCAACAGGTGGTGAGAGGAAGTAGGTGAGGGGATGATAAGATAGGATAGAATTGGATACATTGGATAAATTATTTAGGGAGATAGGGGAGTTGAACTTTGAAGGGTTCGTCGGGAGTATAAGAAAGGGAGTGATGGGTGGGTTCAGTGATGAGAAGCATGAGGAGGGAAGGCAGATAAAGGAAGAGTACTGTGAGGAGGGAAAATAGGAGTGCGGAGGATTGGGAGTGGATAATGATAAATATGGGGTGGAGAAGAAGTGGAGATAGTATGAAGCAGAGGATTAGTAGTAAGGAGGAGGATAGTGTAGGAGAAGTAGGAAATAGGTAGAGAGGGGAAGTTAGGTGAGAGGATGGTAAAATATGATAGGATTAGATATGATCGAATAGAGGAGATAGGAGGATACAATAGCGCTTTTTTGCAAGCGCATGGCAAGCGTCTACTTAAATAGTTTTTTAGAAAAACTTTTCCTTGGTTATTTCCGATAAACGGGGTGGCGGAAAAACTTCATTTTCAAAATTCCCTGATTATTCCCGGACTATTTTTTATTTGCATTAACCATTCATATTTAAAGAGAAAAATTCTAATTTTAATTGTTGATCTTAGGTTTATTGACCAGAAATTATTTAATTATTAATTTTAGATGTTAATTTTGTTGGTCTACTGGTCTATATCAATATTATTATGATATTGATAAATCTTAAGATTGTGAAAAAATGTCTCTATCTCCGCTGGGATCTGAACCCAGGACCTTCAGAATTTTATGAGATGCGTATACTTCAAGAAATAAAACAAAATAACACAAATAAGGTCAAATGAATTAGAAAAAATAATTGAAATTTTATTCAAATCTTTGAAACTCTACGATCTCACGCACTGTTTGTGAATAAATTTTTGTAAATCCATTTAAAAATGATAAAATTGTCTGAAATTCTATAAAATCTGATGAAATTTCCTGAAATCCTGAAAAGTTTAATAAAATACCTTAAAAACTTTTAAAATCCCTTAAAATAATTCAAATCCTCGGAAATCTTATAAAATTCCATTAACATCCCTCCTTGGCATATTCACATAGCTTGAAAGTGCCTTGGTGTGTTTAAAAATATCCTAAAATGTTTAAAATTACTTGGAATGTTTTAAAATTTCCTAAAATATTTAATTTTGAATATTTAATATTCAAAAATACCTTGAAAACTGTTATTTATTTCAAAGCCCTTAAAAATCTACTCAATTACTGAAAGCGATAAAAAATCGCGTGGAATCTTTTGAAATTCCTTGGAAAATTTCAAATACTTTGAAATATTTTAAAACGTGTTAATACTTTGGAATCTTTTTAAATACCCTAAGACATTTCAAACCATTTGAGATCCTATCAAATTATTATAATTAATAAAAAAATTATTGATAAATATGAGATAAAATACTTAAAATCCTTGGAACTTTTGTGAAATCTTTTGAAATACCCAAAATTTGTCCAAAGCTACTGAAAAGTTTCTAAAGATTTTTAAAAACACCCTAAAATATATGTAAAATCTTTTAAAATCCCTTAAAACTTTGTAAAGCTTTTCCAAACGCCTTAAAATCTTTTTAAATTCCCTAAAATATTTTAAATTCTTTGCAATCCATTGAAACTTTTTTATGCTCTTGAAAATAATTTGGAATCTTAAGATACCTTAAAATATTTCAAGCTCTTCGAAATTCTTTTAGATTAAATAAATAAATAAATAAACAATTTCTTTCAGTCTTCTAAAATACACTAAAATATTTTAAATCCCTTGAAATATTTTCGAATATTTTTAAATATTTCAAAAAACCTTAATTTTCTATAAACAATTCAGAATTCTTCTGAATATGCTTAAATATTTCTAATCCTCTGAAATCTTTTTAATCTTTTGAAATCTTTCCATTTTTTTATGTTAATGAAAAATTCCTAGAATTATTTTTAAATTTCCTAAAATATTTAAAATCCTTTAAAATATTTCAATTTTTTTTAAATATTTAGAAATCCCTTGACATGTTTTAAATTAGTTAAAAATTCCTATGAATTTTTTGAACTCCCTTGAATTTTTTTAAAGCTACTAAAAATTCCTTAGAATTTTTGAAAATACCCTGAAATATTTAGAATCCTTTGAAATTGTTTGGAACCCTTTGAATTACTTCAAATTATTAAAATCTTATAAAAAATACCTTAACAGAATTCAAATCCTTTAAAATATTTTGACATTTTTCATAGGTCTCCAAAAATAAAAAAATTGAATGCAGTAGTGAATAACAAATGAGTTTATTTGTCGACTGAAAAATGGCTAATCTGATCTTTTCATTTTTTTGAATTACCATAGTGATTTTATCTTTAAAATTTCCATAAACAACAAAATTCCCTGACTTTTCCTTGATTTCCAAGTTTTTCCTGACAGACTGCCACCCTGATAAAACACTAAAATTATTTTTTATTTTATATATATTAAATCGCTTCAGAGGATTTTTTTTAGATTTACAAAGAAATGATTGAAGGCTAAATAAAATGCTGATTATTGATTTTTTTATGAATCGAGAGAAAATTGTCTATTGTAATTAATTTCATTATTGCAATTAGGTAACGTATTGGTATCGGGTTCAGTTATTTTCAAATATTGAGAAATTTTTTTTTCAGAAATCTGTTTAAAATTGTAATAGGTATTAAATAACATCTACCTAAATGCTCTGCAAATGATAATTTTTCTATCCAATCTATTCTCGAATATTTTAGTCAATTTAATACACTGATCATGCTTTAATTGTTTAAAAAAATATATTTTATCTAAATTTGCGGACCAAAGCAGGAATAAGAAATTGTATTTTCCACCTGAAAAACTATGAGTTAAAAAAAAAGATATTTAAATGACATGTCTGTACCTGCTATTTAACTATATCTTCTGATTATGTACTTATTATACAATTGCTATTATTTTAAAAACAAGAGTATCATTAATTTTTGATCTATCATTTTTTTAAATCAAAAAACAAAAGACCCTCTCCTGTAGTTTAAAAATAATAGAAAATTGTATAACTTACTTTATAGCTAAAATTTGGGAAATATTTTATTGTCATTACCATCGAGAAATTTAAGAAAATTTTAATATTTAAACAAATGTTAATTTGAATACTATTTGTAAATAATATTATAGAAAATTTAAAGAGTATAATTTTTATTTACTTTATCTATTTTTATCTGTTATAAATATAATTTCATCCTGCATTTAGATATAAAAAAATGGTATGAATGTAAATAGAAATTTTTTCTTTACAGTTTTCTGTTTTTTGTAGATTGCATAATTTATTGTCTACAATCATATGTATTTATCTTATGTATATTATATGTTATCGATTTTACTCGTTATATATTAGGATTAAAATAACTTTTAGTTTAATTGGGTACATAAATTTTCTCTGTATAATATAAATTGATGTAAGATTTCTTGCAAATGTAAATATAAACCTGTAAATATTGTAAATAAATAACTAATAATAATTTTTAAAATTATATTTTTCCTTTGAATTTTTTGTGAAATATCCTAACATTTTTCAAATTCTTTGGAATTTTTTTACATTTCCTAAAATATTTCAAATGCTTTAAAATCTTTTGAAATCCCTCACATTTATTTTTTAAAGATGTTGAACATTCCTTAAAATTAAGGAAAATTCTAAAATGTTTTAGAAACTTTAACATTTTTTGAAATCCCTTGAAACTTGTTGAAACACTTGAAAATTCCTTGCAAATTTCTTAATTTTTCTAAAATATTTCAAATTCTTTGAATTTTCGAAATTGCACGATTTTTGGAATGCTGTTGAAAATTCCTTGAAATTGTTAAAAATGTCTTCACATTTTTCAAATCCTTTAAAAACCCCATTGAATTAAAGAAATCAATGTTAAATTTATAGGTAATGTTTTTAAAATCCCTGAAAATGTTTCAAACGTTTTTAAATCTTTTGGAATCCCTAAAAACTTAAAAAATTTCTTGAAAGTTTTTTTAAACTTCTTAAATTTCCTCAAATATTTTAAATCCTTTAAAATATTTTTAAATTCCTTGAATTTTTTAAAAATACCGAAATTTTTTAAAAAGGCTTTAATACTCTAATAAATTACAAAAAGCAATTTCAAATTCATCGGAATATTTTGAAATTCCCCAAAATATCTCAAATGTTTTCACATCTTTTATAAATTCCTCGCTATTTTTTTAGAGCTGTTCAATATTGCTTGGAATAAAAAAAATTTAATGTTTCAAATGCTTTGAACTCTTTTGAAATCTCTACAAACTTTTTGAAGCTCCTGAAAATACCTTGAAAATTTTTTAAATAACAAAATATTTTAAATCGTAAGAAACCTTATTAAAATACATAAATTAATTTTAAGTACCTTGGAATTCTTTTAAATTCCCTAAAATATCCTTAATCCTTCAAAATCTTTTGGGATCTCTTGACACTTTTTGCAGCTTTTTAAAATTCCTCAGAATTTCTGAAAAATTCCCTACGACATTTAAAATTCATTGAAATTCAATTAAATTATTTAAAAATAATCAACATTTTTTCAAATCTTTATTAATTTCCTAAAATATTTCAAATGCTTTAAAATCTTTTGAAATCCCTTACAATTATTTTTTAAAGATCTTGAAAATTCCTTGAAATTAAGGAAAACTCTAAAATGTTTTAAGAACTTTGAAATCTTTTCAAATCCCTTGAAACTTGTTGAAACACTTGAAAATTCCATTGAAACTTTTTAATTTTCCTAAAATATTTCAAATTCTTTGAATTTTCTAAATCCCACGATTTTTTGAATGCTGTTGAAAATTCCTTGAAATTGTTAAAAATATCTTCACATTTTTCAAATCCTTTAAAATCCCTGAAAATATTTCAAACGTTTTAAAATCTTTTAGAATCCCTAAAAACTTTTAAAATCTCTTAAAAGTTTCTTTGAAACTTCTTAAATTTCCTAACATGTTTCAAATTCTTTGAAATATTTTTAAATTCCTTGAATTTTTTAAAAATACCAAAATGTTTTTAAAACGCTTCAATGCTCTAATTAATTACAAAAAGAAATTTCAAATTCCTCGGAATATTTTGAAATTGCCTAGAATATCTCAAATGTTTTCAAATCTTTTATAATTCCTCGCCATTCTTCTAGAGCTGTTCAATATTGCTTGGAATACAAAAAAATATAATGTTTCAAATAATTTGAACTTTTTTGAAATCTCTAAAAACTTTTTTAAGCTCTTGAAAATACCTTGAAAATTTTTAAAATAACAAAATATTTTAAATCTTAAGAAACCTTATTAAAATACAGAAATTAATTGTAAGTTCCTTGGAATCCTTTTAAATTCCCTAAAATATCCTAAATCCTTTAAAATCATTTGGGATCTCTTGACACTTTTTGCAGCTTTTTAAAATTCCTTAGAATTTCTGAAAAATTCCCTACGACAATTAAAATTCATTGAAATTCAATTAAATTATTTAAAAAAAATCAACATTCCTTCAAATCTTTTTAAATTTCCTAAAATATTTCAAATGCTTTAAAATATTTTAAAATCCCTTACAATTATTTTTTAAAGATGTTAAAAATTACTTGAAATTAAGAAAAATTCTAAAATTTTTCAAAAACTTTGAAATCTTTTCAAATCCCATGAAACTTGTTAAAACACTTGTAAATTCCTTGCAAATTTCTTAATTTTCCTAAAATATTTCAAATTCTTTGAAATATTTTGAAATCCCACTATTTTTTTAATGCTGTTAAAAATTCCTTGAAATTTTTTAAAATATCTTCACATTGAAATTCCTTGAAATTAAGAAAAATTCTAAATTGTTTCAAAAACTTTGAAATCTTTTCAAATCCCTTGAAACTTGTTGAAACACTTGAAAATTCCATTGAAACTTTTTAATTTTCCTAAAATATTTCAAATTCTTCGAAATATTTCGAAATCCCACTATTTCTTTTAATGCTGTTGAAATTTCCTTGAAATTGCTAAAAATATCTTTACTGTTTTCAAATCCTTTAAAATCCCCATTGAATTACAGAAATCAATTTCAAATATCTAGGTAATGTTTTTAAAATCCCTGAAAATGTTTCAAAAGTTTTAAAATCTTTTGGAATCCATAAAAACTTTTAAAATCTCTTAAAAGTTTCTTTAAAACTTCTTAAATTTTCTACAAATTTTCAAATTCTTTGAAATATTTGTAAATTCCTTAAATTTTTTTAAAATATCGACAGTTTTTTAAAACGCTTCAATACTCTAAGGGGCTGTCCGTAAATTACGTAACGCGTTTTTCTTTTGTTTATATCGTTGTATCCATTTTGGCTGCGAGGCAATTTCTTTCTTGTCTTTATTTAAACAAAAGAAAAACGCGTCACGTAATTTATGGACAGCCACTAATAAATTACAAGAAGCAATTTCAAATTCCTCGGAATATTTTAAAGTTCCCTAAAATATCTCAAATGTTTTCAAATCTTTTATAATTCCTCGCTATTTTTTTAGAGCTGTTCAATATTGCTTGGAATATAAAAAAATTTAATTTTTCAAAAGCTTTGAACTTTTTTGAAATCTCTACAAACTTTTTTAAGCTTTTGAAAATACCTTGAAAATTTTTTAAATAACAAAATATTTTAAATCTTAAGAAACCACATTAAAATACAGAAATTAATTGTAAGTTCCTTTAAAATCCTTTTAAATTCCATAACATTCTTTTAAACAATTTAAAGCTCTTAAAAATTCCTTGGAATTCTTTAAATTCCCTAAAATATTTGAAATTTCTTGTAATGTTTTAAAATTTCCTAAAATATTTAATATGCTTTAAAATTTTTTGAAATCCCTTGCAACTTTTTGAAGATGTTGAATTTTCCTTGGAAACTTTAAAAATATTCTGAAATATTTTAAATACTTCTAACTCCATTAAAATACTTAAATTAATTAAAAATGCCTTGGAATGTTTTTAAATTCGATTACAAATTTATAATCGTTTGAAATCTTTTAAAATACCTGAAAGCTTTTCAAAGCTCTTAAAAATTTCTTGGAATTTTTCAAAATATTTTAAAATATTTTAATATTTTATTCTTTGAAATCCCTTGGATTTTTCAATTTCTTGAAAATACCCTAAAATGTGTATACATTTTCTAAAATCGAATAAATTTTTAATTCCTTGGAATCTTTTAAAATTTTCTGGAATATTTTTAATCCATTGGAATCTTTTGGATTGAATCCTCAGATTTTTTAATCCCCTAAAATGTTTTAAATTTCTTAAAATCTTTTCGAATACCCTACAATTTTGAAAGTTCTTTTAAATATTTTGAAGCCCTTAAAACTTTTTAAAGCCCTTGAAAATGCCTTGAACTTTTTTTAAATACCATATCTTAAAATATTTTATATCCTTTAAAAATAATTAAATTGCTTAAATTAATTGAAAATTACTAGGAAACTTTTTCAATTCCCAATAACATTCATAATCCTCTAAAATCTTTTGAAATCCCTTAAAATTTTTAAAGCTCTTAATTTTTTTCTGAATTAGTAAAAATATGCTTAAACCTTAAAACTTCTATGAAATCTATTGAAAATACTTTAGAATCTTTATAAATTCCCTAAAATATTTTATGTGCTTTAGAGTCCTTTGAAATTTCCTAAAGCTATTGAAGATTCCTTGGAATTTAAAAAAAATCACTAAAATATTTGAAATCTTTTAAAATCCCTAGAAACTTATTCAAAAATTCTTCGGAATTCTTAAAAATACCCTAAAACAATTAAAATCCTTTAACATTCCTTAAAATTATTTTAATCTCTTGAAAATACTTTGGAAACTTTTTTAATTCTCTAAAATGTATCAAATTTCTCGGAATCTTTGAAAATTCCCTATAATATTTTAAGTCTTTCGCAAACCCATTAAGTTACTTAAATCAATTGAAAATTGCTTGAAATATTTTTTAATTCCCTACAAAATTTCAAATCCTTTGAAATCTTTTAAAATATCGTCAAACTTTGTAAATCCCTTGCAAATTTTTAAGGCTTTTGAAAATCTTATAATCTTTTTAAATTCCTTAACAAAATTATATCTTTTAAAATACTTAGAAATCCCTTGAATTTTTTTAAAGCTGTTGAAATTTTTAAAAATTCCCTAATATATGTCAAATGTTTAAAATTCTTTTAAAGCCCCTTAAAACTTCCTCTAAAATTTTTTAGAATTAAAAAAAATGCTCTAAGACCTAGAAAACTATTTTAAATACCTTGAATTATTGAAATCAATAGGAAATTCCATGGAATTTTTCAAATATGCCAGAATCTTCCAAATTCTCTCGAATCTTTCGTAATACCTTAGAATATTCAAAAAACTTTGAAATCCTATGTAATCACTGAATTCTTGTGAATAAATTCTCTGAAATTGAATCTAAAATCAAGGAATACATTCAGTATTTCAAAATATGGCGCGCAAAGCGAGAGTAGCGCCGCCAGAAAAATGGCCATGGAAGGCTAGGTCAGTTTCGTGGTTATCGACATATAGTACTGGACCGCTGGCTGCGGCTGTCGTAAGTGGACCATGGAACAGAAAGAGAAAACAAATCGAGAAAGTGACCCTTTCTTTTTTTAAGGACGGTGATTGGTTCGATTCATCTTCCATCTGCTTTCATTAGAAAAAGATCAACCGACCAATCACCAATCGCCATCATTAGAAAAGGACAGGTAGACTTTCTCGATTTGTCTTCTCTTTCTATTCCCTGGTTCACTTCCGTCAGCTGTAGCCAGCGATCCAGTACTATATGTCAATGGTCTCGTGCTAGATGGACTCTGTGTTTGGCTTTGTCCTCCAATTTTCTTTTAAAAAATTGTTATAATATCAGAAAATGCAGAATTTCAGTTAAGATCCAAAGTTAAGGAAAACTGCTAATATGAAAATCGTGTGTTGAGTTTGTGACGAGTTCCGAAAGGAACAAAGAATAGTGGTTCTTTAAATGACTCAATCGACCCTGGCTTTGTTTACGTCGCCTTGAAATTTGTATTTATCACTAGATTTACATATTTTTGATTAAAAAACATGAATATCGTGTGTGTTATATGCAGAGAATTATTGCTGCCTTCCGAAGATATTTTTAATACACCGTGTGGACACATTTTTCACTTCCCGTGTCTGACTCGATGGCTGGAAAGGTATAAACAATATTATGTTTTATTAGTTCAATGTTTTAAATTAATAATGCATGGGTTGAATTTTTAACTAATCTATCTAAAATTTAAAAATTTTGTGAAAAAACGCAAGTTTGTTGTCAGTGTTCTAAAATTACGAGTTCAATGACTACTGCGCATTAGCCTACCTCTTTATCTATTTTCTATTTCTCTAATTTATTCATTTTTTACTAGAAAGTAATGGCGCACGCAATTATTGTTTCTTTTTTGCCTCACGGAATCAATAAAATTTATATTCACACAAAACGTTTGTTTTTTATAGTATCTGTTGTTTAAAATAATAGAAAAGAAAAAAATCAAGAACTTTTGATAATTGATGAAAATTGATATCTTAAAATCAGAAATTAAGATTATAATTATAAATAATAAATTCGTATTCTTAGTTTACATTATTTTTATCAGTTTAAAGGGATTTCAAAGCGCTTAAAATATATTAGGATGAAGAATATTCAAGAATTTCGGAAAATGTGGAACGATTTTACAGAACCTTTAAGGTTCTAAGATATTTTAAAAGGTTTTACGTTATTTTCTCAGATTTCCGAAGATTTCAATGATTTTCAGGGATTTTAAAACTTTCAATGTATTTTAATACATATCCCAGGATTGTAGGAAATATCATCATAGAATTTTACGCGATTTTATAATATTTTAATGGATTTTAAAGAATTTATGCTTAAATATTTCAAAAGATTTTTAATTGACCCTTCATTTTATTCTTATTAATTTATGCTGCTTTATTTAAAAATTCTTTTCAATTTTTTAATTCACTTTGATTCTTCTAACTTTACTCAATCCTAGTCAATTGAATGGATTAAAAAAAAATGTACCAGTTTTTATTTAATTGATCCTGAGAATCAATTTCAAAAATGTTCAAGGGTTCGAAATGTTTTATGGATTTTTTTTGAAATTGTTTTTCTTTTAAGAGAGCTTCCAAAAATTTGTAAGGGATCTGAAATATTTTAAGTTATTTTAAAAGATTACAAATAAATTTAAAATAAAGGAAATTTAATTAAGATTAGAATAAAATTTAAAATTCTCTCTAACGTTTAATAATCATGTTAATTTAATGAATTCCTGAAAATAAAACCAAGAATGTAACAACGAAATTTGTACAACCGCTAAAAATGTGGTAAATTTAAATAAAAAATAATAATAACTAAATTTGTGGTTGTTTAAATATGGTTGTTAGATTCTTGGTTTTATTTTGAGGAATTTTTCACATTAACAAATAAATTTTCTATTTCAATAATTTAATGGGCTTTTAAATATTAACGGTATTTTAAAAGATTCCAGGCCTTTTTAAGATTTATTAAAACTCATTTCAAAATTACTGAATTCATTGAAGTTTTTTGATATTTTTAAATTGTTTTAAATTCATTTGTTTTTTTTATAATTCATCTAGAATGTTCAAGAATTGAACCATTTCTTCAAGTTTATATTAAATTCCTATAAAATTTTTTTGTTTAAAAATAATTTTTTTCAGTTTATTTGAATTTTTTTGAATTTAACTTCAATTTTTTTGAAGTCTTATGAATTTATACTAGATTTCTTAAACTTTCAACGCGAAAAAAGTAACTGTAGGCGAGACAAAAAATACCAATTGGTCCCTATATTTTATCTCATAGGGACTGTTCGGCCTTCCTTTTCAATCACTTTAAATTTTATTAAATTTAGAATACCTAGAAATCTTTTAAAATATTATAAAATATTTAATATCTCCTTTAAAATCATTTGAAGCCCCTAATTAAATAAAGGTGTTAAAAAAACTACCAAAAATATTCAAAATCCTTTCTTGAAATCCTTTGAAATATTTTTAATTCGGGGAAATATTTTTTATTCTTTGAAATCCCCTGAAAATTTTAAAAATAACTTAACATATTTCAAATTATCTGAAACTTAAAGCTTCCTCGGATACTTAAAAAATTTCCTAAAACATTTTAAATCCTTTGGAATCTTTTGCAGTCCCTTGCAATTTTTCAAAGCTCATGAAATATGCTTTGGAATTTTAAAAAAGGTTCTTTAATATTTAAAATCCTTTGATTAAGAACCCTTTAAATTTGTTAAAGTTTTTTACAAGTTTCTTGCAATTTTTTAAAATACCTTAAAACCTTTGAAATTCTTTGAGATATTTTTAACTTTTAAATCTCTTGACTACTGTGAAATTTTAAAAATATATTAAAAATATATAATTTAAAAAAATTATAATACAATTTTTTTAAATCTCGAAAATGACTTGGTGTCTTTCAAACTAATTCAGTTTGTTGGAATCAGTTCAAAATATCTTGCAATATTTTTAAATTCCCTATCTACT
>JAAAKG020189200.1:2693-21759 GCA_010014905.2 Druon quercuslanigerum | reverse complement strand
AAAATTTCATCTCTCCCAATTCAATAAAAATGTTTAAAATAAAAAATTTCCCGATTCCAATTTAGAAAAAAAAATTATTAATCTATAAAAAAATTTGCTTTTCCAATTCAGAAAAAATTGAACAGCAAAATTTAATTTCTTCCAATTCAATAAAAATGTTCAAAATAAAAAATTCACGTTTCCAATTTATAAAAAAATGGATAATCTTAAAAAAATGTCCCTTTTCCAATTCAGAAAAAATTGGACACCAAACTTTCATCCCTTCCAATTCAATATAAAACCGGTGTACAACGGCAAAACGTGCTAATAATTCTACAAATATCATCAAATTAAAAAAACAATGTCTATCAATTAAAAAAAAAAATTGAAAAATAAAGTTTTGGTTCTTCCACGTCGATAACAGTTTTTTTAAAATACCCTTTTCCAATTCAGAAAAAGAATAAATGCCAAAAACTTCATCGCTTACAACTTTATAAAAATATTTTAAAACAAATATCTCTCTTCAAATTAAAAACAAAAATTCAAAATCAAAATATCGTCGGATTCAACTACATAAGAATCTTAAAAACAAAAAAATATTTCTCTTCCTTAAAAAAAAAAATGAAAATAAAATATTCTTCACTCGAATTCCATAAAAGTGTTAAAAGTCATAGATGGCCCCTTTATAATCAACAATTTTTTTAAATAACCTCTTCCAATTAAAAAAATAATTCCAAAGACTAAATTTTCTTCCAACCAACTCGACAAAAACCTTTTTGAAAAATCTTCCTTTTCCAATTCAGAGAAATCGAAAACATAATTTCATTCCTTCCAATTCGATAAAAATGTTAATGCAAAAGAATTTTCCGCTTTCAATAAAGGAAAAAAATGAAAATATTCTTCGCTTAAACTCCATAAAAAATTTTCTTAAAAAACGACCTATTCAAAAAAAAACTAAAATTTAATTCCTCCCAACTCAATCAAAATGTTTAAAACACAAAAAAAGTGCCTCTTAAAATCTACAAAAGTCATTAAAAAAAGCGTCTCTTGCAATTAGAAGAAAAATTTAAATATCAAGTTTCGGCCCTTCCAACTCGATAAAAATTTTAAAAAGAAAAAATTTCCCAACTAAATAAAAATCTTTTTAAAAAAATTACTCTTTTTAAATAAAAAAAATTGAAATTTGCCTTTTCCAATAAAGAAAAAAACATGAAAATATTCTTCCAATTAAAAAAACAAAAAAACTAAAATTTAATTCCTTCCAACTCAAAAAAAATTTAAAAATAAAAAAAGTGCCTCTAAATTTAAAAATATTAAGAAAACGTCTCTTGCAATTAAACAAAAATAAAATATCTAGTTTTGGCCCTTACACTCGATAAAAATTTTAAAAAGAAAAATTTAACCAACTTAGAAAAAGATGCGTAATGTTGTAAAAAAATGTCCTTTTCCATTTCAGAAAAAATTGAAAAACAAAATCTCATCCCATACAATTCAATAAAAATGTAAAAAATAAAAAATTTCCGTTTCCAATTAAGAAAAAAATAGAGAATCTTAAAAAAATATCCTTTTTCCAATTCAGAAAAAATTGAACACCAAAAATTCATCCCTTCATAAAAATGTTCAAAATAAAAAATTTCCCGCTTCCAATTTAGAAAAAAATGGATAATCTATAAAAAAAAATTTGCTTCCGCAATTCAGAAAAAAATTGAAAAACAAAATTTTGTCCCATACAATTCAAGTAAAATGTTTAAAAAACAATATTCCAATTTTCAATTCAGAAAAAATTGAACACAAAACTTTCATCCCTTCCAATTCAATAAAAATATTAAAAAAAAAAAATTCCCGCTTTTAATTTAGAAAAAGATGCATAATGTTTTTAAAAAATGTCGCTTTTCCATTTTAGAAAAAATTAAACACCAAAATTTCATCCCTTCCAATTCAATCAAAATGTTCAAAATAAAAAATTACCCGCCTCCAATTTAGAGAAAAATGTATAATCTATTAAAAAAATTTCATTTTCCAATTCAGAAAAAATTGAACACAAAACTTTCATCCCTTCCAATTCAATAAAAATATTAAAAATAAAAAATTCCCGTTCACAATTTAGAAAAAAATGGATAATATTTAAACAAATGTCCTTTTTCCAATTCAGAAAAAATTGAACGGCAAAATTTCATTTTTTCCAATTCAATAAAAATGTTCAAAATAAAAAATTTCCCGATTCCAAATTAGAAAAAAAATTAATAATCTATGAAAAAAATTTGCTTTTCCAATTCAGAAAAAATTGAACAGCAAAATTTCATTTCTTCCAATTCAATAAAAATGTTCAAAATAAATAATTTCCCGCTTCCAATTCAGAAAAAAATGGACAATGTTTTAAAAAATGTCCCTTTTCCATTTAAGAAAAAAATTGAACGCCGAACTTTCATCACTTTCAATTCAATAAAAATATTAAAAATAAAAAATTCCCCCTTTTAATTTAGAAAAAGATGCATAATGTTTTTAAAAAATGTCGCTTTTCCATTTTAGAAAAAATTAAACACCAAAATTTCAACACTTCCAATTCAATAAAAATGTTCAAAATAAAAAATTCCCGTTTTCAATTTAGAAAAAAATGGAAATCTCAAAAAATGCCCCTTTTCCAATTCAGAAAAAATTGAACACCAAAATTTCATCCCTTTCAATTCAATAAAAATGTTCAACATAAAAAATTGCTCATTTTATAAAAAAATGGATAATGTTTAAAAAAATGTCCTTTTTTTATTTCAGGAAAAATTGAACACCAAAATTTCATCCCTTCCAATTTAATAAAAATATTTAAAAATTTCGCTCTTACAATTCAGGAAAAATTGAAAAACAAAATTTCCTCCCATCCAACTCCATAAAAATGTTTAAAAAATTCACCCTTTCCAATTAAGGAAAAAATGTAAATTCAAAATTTCCACCCTTCCAAATGTTCCGCTTCCAATATAAATTTTTTTTAAAAACTGCCTCCTTAACAATTTGAATAAAAACGTTCAAAAATTGTCATCTTCCAATTTAGAAAAATTGAAATGCCATGTAGTAAATATTTAAATAATTAGACATAACATTGAAAAAATGGTAATGTTGAAAAATCCTGGAAAAAAAATTCCCGACACTGTAAATTTCCCAAATCAGAAAATTCTTGGATAATAAAATTTCCAAATTGAAAAATTCCTAAATAATAAAATTCCCGACAGAAAATTACCGAATTTAAACAATTATATTTTTTTAAACATTATTTATTTATGAAAAATAAATTATTCAAAATATTTTTATAAAGAATAGAAATAATTGTATGAATTTGAAACAATAATTTAAAAAAATATGTACACTAAAATTTAACCAATTTGCATAAATTTCAAATAGAGATCACGAACAGTAGAGAATTTTTTGCTTGTAAAATTTAAAACTTGCATAATTTTTAATTCTTTAAATTGAAAATTCATAAATTTTAAATCCCCCATTTGAATATATTAAATTCCTTAATTTGAAAACCGTTAATAATATTTAAAAATATTAATTTTGTCTATTTTTCTTGATTTTATACAAGATTTAAACGAATAATAAAAATTTGCAGAAATTTAAAATAAATAAAACGAAAATTATAGAATTTTTATTTATAATAACAAACTAAATCTATTTTATTGATTTTACAAACCATTAAAAATAAAATCCGATTTCCAGATATTTCGAATGTAAAAAATCAAAATTACATGATCTTTAATTTCAAAACTTAAAAATTGAAAATTTCTTAACTTTTTAAATTAAAAACTCGTCAATATTTAGCTATTTTTCGCGATTTTATAAACAATTTTAAATATTATTAACCAATTTTCAGAAATTATCAAATTATCAAAATTACAGAATAATTAGTTGAAAAACGTAAAACTTGCATTATTTTTTATTATTAATTATTAAAATAAAAACATCGTCAATAATAAAGATTTAAAGTAAATTACGATTGTTGACTAAAAGAAAGAAAAATTACAAAAAAAGTCATTTTAAATAAACAATTATATGTGCAACATTTAAAATCGCTTTCAAATTTGGTTATAAATATAACAAAAATCATTTTTTTTCTATTTTAAAAGCCATTTAAAAGAACACTAACGAATTTTCGTAAAATTTCAAATGTCAAACAACAAAATTACAGAATTTTTCGTTGTTTTTAAGAAAATACACTACTTTTCAACCAAACAGTTGAAGTTTTTACCGAAAAAAGTAAATTTTGAATTCCAAAAACGAATTTTTAACAAGATTGTTCAATTTTTATTCAAAAAAAATTCTACCAAAAATGTAATAGTTAAATTTTAAGATAAAGAAATAAATTTTGATCAAAATGGTTTAATTTTCAACGTAAAAAATTAATTTTTAACAAAAAAGGAAAAAAATCCACTAAAAATGGAATGATTAAATTTTCAGTTCAAAAAATTAATTTTCGGTAAATAAAATTTTGTTTAACCAAATACACTACTTTACAACCAACTTTTCAACTTTTTTTTAATTTTGACAAGAAAAACTAAAATTTTTAAAACTTAAAACCGAATTTTGAATAAAACTGTTAAATTTTTAACTAAAAAAAAATTCAGACAAAAATGAAATAGTTACATTTTTATATAAAAAATACATGAAAAATCAACTAAATTAATTTTCAACCAAAAAGAATAATTTTAAACCAAAAATGAAATAGTTAAATTTTCAGATACAAACATTCAAAAATAGATCAAGCTTCAATGAAGGAATTAAATTTTCAATCACATGGTTAAATTTTCTAAAAAAAAATTTCAACCCGAAAGGGAATAGTTTAATTTTCTTTTAAAGCCATTAATTTAAAAAAAATAATTACAAAAAATAGTATTTCAATTATTATTGAAAAAAATGCATTTTTAATTTAAAAATATAATTAAAAAAAATAGTTAAAAATTTTGTTTTTAAAATTACTTTTTAAACCAAGAAAACGAGTTTTTCACAAAATGGTTAAATTTTCAGTAAAATAGTTTCATTAAAAAAAAAAGAATTTTCAACTAATGATATTAATATTTACATTTTAATGGAAAAATTAAACTTTAAAAAAATGGAAAAGTTAAAAATAATAAAAATTCAGTTAAAAAAAATTTCTATAAAAAGAACGAATTTCCAACAAAGTTGGTAATTTTATATTTTTTCAAACAAAAATGATAATATTCTGCCAAAAAAAGACGAATTTTCAACCATAAAGATACATTTTTATTTTAAAAAGCTAAATTTTTCTCAAAAATTAAATAATTTAATTTTCAGTTTAAATAATTTGAATTTCAACGAAAAATAAAAAAAACTGTTTACCAACAATGTTGTATTTAACAATTTTTACTAATGAAAAATTCATTTTCAACCAATAAAAAACGAATTTTCAACCAAATGGGTAAATTTTCTATTATTTGTTATTTGTATTTTTTTTCTTCTTTATTTTAGATCATTTTTATTTGAAGTTTCTGCAAATTATTTAATAATTAAACTTTTTTAAATCTCTAAAAATTTTTATTTGAAACAAAGTAAACGCAAAATGAAAAATAACTCGTTTTAAATAAACAATTGCATATTCAAAGATTTTTTTAAATTACACTTGGCCTATTGTCAAGCTTTTTTATATAACAAAATTTGGATACTTTTCGCTATTATTGCAAAAATTTAAATTGCAAATCATCAAGATTAAAGAGCTATTAGTTGAAAAACTTACAACTTGCATTATTTTTAATTTAAACAAACAATTGCAACTTTTTTTCACGAAAGAAAAATTTTGCTTTTAAATTTGGTTATAAAAATATTTTTTTCTTCAATTATATAAACCATTTGAAAGAATATTAACGAATTTTTATCAATTTCAAATCAAAATTACAGAATTTTTAATTGTAAAACTTGAAAGTTGCACATTTTTATAATTAAAAAATCAATTTTAAACCCAGTCAATAACAAAGATTGAATCAAAATGATGATTTTATCTAAATAAAAGAAAACATAAAATTACAAATAATTCGTTTTAAATAAACAAGTGTATCTTAAATAGTTTTTTATTAAATTTTCACTTAGATTTTCTTTCCAATTTTGTTATAAAGCAACATTTTATTATTGCTCGCTATTTTTAGTTATTTTATCAACTATTTTAAATAGTATTAGCAAATTTGCATAAATTTCAAATGCAATTCATTAAAATTACAGAATTATTAATTGAAAAACTTCAACATTGCACTATTTTTAATTTATACTTTAAAATTCAAGATAACAATTAATACCTTAATGTAAATATATTTCAAAAAAAAAAATATATATATATACAAAGAATAATGTATACATTTAATAAAGATTGAAGCAAAATTACATTTTTTATGTTAAGTAAAAGATAAAAAAAATTCGTTTTGAATAAACAATTAAATGATCAGAGTTTTTTTTTTAAATTACACTTGGATTTTCTTTAAAATTTTGTTATAAAACAAAACTTGGCTATTTTTCGCTATTTCTAGTGACTTTATACACAGTTTTAAAAATTATTCATTGAAAAACTTAAAGATTGCCTAATTTTAAATTTCTAAAATTACAAACTCGTCAATTTTTAAACCGCCAATAACTACAATTGAACCTAAATCACAATTTTTAAAGAAAAGTTGGAAAAATTACAAAATAACTCGTTTAAAATAAACAATTGTATATTCAAAGTTGTTTTTTAATATTACGATTGGATTTTTTTTAAATTTTGCTATGTAACATTTTAAATTTATATTAATTGAAAAACTTAAGTCCTGCAATATTTTTAATTTAAAAAAAATTTTAATTCTGAATTTTAAGTCCGTCAGTAATAAAGATTGGATCCAAAAAAATTATTAATCAGGGCGAAAAAGAACACAACATTACAAATAGATCGTTTTAAATTAATTAAAATAATTATTAATTTAAAAACTTAAAACTTGCATTATTTTTATTTTTAATTAAATTTTTTAAATCCCTTATTTTAAATTAGTATATAATAAAAATTGAATAAAAATTACAATTTTATCTTAATCGAAAGAAAAACTTCAAACTTGTCTAATTTTTAATTTTTGAAAGTAAAAACTCAATTTTTAAAACTTCTTGAAATTTGTGTTTTTTTTATAAACCATTTAAAATAAAATTAACAAACTTTCATCAATTTGAAAAAGAACAAAAAATACAAATAACTCGTTTTAAATAAACAATTTCATATTATAAACAATTTTAAACATTATTAATTCATTTGCAGAAATTTCAAATGCAGGTCATAAAAATTACAGGATTATAAATTGAAAAACTGAAACGAACGAAATAACATAAAATTATTAATAACTTCTTTTTAAGAAACAATAAAATATTCAAATTCTTTTCAAGAACACTAAAATTCTTTTTAAAATTTTTTAATTTAACTAAATTTTGCCTATTTTTCTCGATTTTATAAACAATTTACGAAAATTTTGAACGTAAATCATCAACATTATAGTATTTTTAATTATAAATTAAAAATGTATGAATTTGAACCCGTTAATAAAAAAGATTGGATCAAAATAAAAATTAATATATAAAGCGAAAAAGAATAAAAAATTATAAATAACTCGTTTTAAAGGAACAATTGCATATTAAAAGTTTTTTTTTTAATCACAGTTGGATATTTTTTCAAATTTTATTTTAAAATGTTTACTATTTTTCGCCATTTTTAGAGATTTAAAAAAGTTTAATTATTAAATAATTTGCAGAAACTTCAAATAAAAATGATCTAAAATAAATTTAATAAAATGACAAATAACAAATAACAGAAAATTTACCCATTTGTTGGAAATTCGTTTTTTATTGGTTGAAAATGAATTTTTCACTAGTAAAAATGGTTAAATACACCATTTTTTGTAAACAGTTTTTTTATTTTTCGTTGAAATTCAAATTATTTAAACTGAAAATTAAATTATTTAATTTTTGAGAAACATTTAGCTTTGTAAAATGAAAATGTATCTTTATGGTTGAAAATTCGTCTTTTTTTGGCAGAATATTATCATTTTTGTTTGAAAAAATATAAAATTACCAACTTTGTTGGAAATTCGTTCTTTTTTTTTTTATAGAAATTTTTTTTAAACTGAATTTTTATTATTTGTAACTTTTCCATTTTTTTTAAAGTTTAATTTTTCCATTAAAATGTAAATATACAATTTTTTGTCCAAAGTTAATTTCTTTATGGTTGTTAATTAATATCATTATTTGAAAATTCTTTTTTTTTAATCAAACAATTTTACTGAAAATTTAACCATTTTGTGAAAAACTCGTTTTCTTGGTTTCAAAAGTAATTTTAAAAACAGAATTTGTAACTTTCTTTTATTATTATTATTATTATTTTCAGTTGAAAATATAAATATTTTGATGAAAATCATTTTTTTTTAGTTAAAAATTTAACAATTTTATTCAAAATTCGGTTTTAGGTTTAAGAAAATTTAGTTTTTCTTGTCAAATTTTAAAAAAAGTTGAAAAGTAGTGTATTTCGTTTAAAAATTTTTTTTTAAAGAAAATTAATTTTTTGAACTGATAATTTAGTCATTCCATTTTTAGTGGATTTTTTTCCTTTTTTGTTAAAAATAATTTTCTTACCTTGAAAATTAAACCATTTTGTTCAAAATTTATTTCTTCATCTTAAAATTTAACTTCCACTTTTGGTTGTATTTTTTTTTTTGATAAAAATGTAACAATCTTGTAAAGAATTCATTTTTTGAATTAAAAATTTACTTTTTTGCTCAAAACTTTAACTATTTGATTAAAAGGTAGTGTATTTTGTTGAAAATTCAGATTTTAAATTACAAATTTACTTTTTTTTTGTCAAAACTTCTAACTACTGGGTTAAAAAATTTTTTTGCTGTAAGTTTTTTTTCCCCCTTTTTTGTTAGAACTTAATTTCTTGCGTTAAAAATTAAACCATTTTGATCAAAATTTATTTGTTTATCTTAAAATTTAACTATTACATTTTTGACAGAATTTTTTTTGGTTCAAAATTGAACAAACTTCTTAAAAATTCGTTTTTTGAATTCAAAATTTACTTTTTTCGGCAAAAACTTTAACTTTTTGGTTGAAAAGTAGTGTAATTTGTTAAAAATAATTTTTTTTTGACACAAAATAAATTTTTCTTTTTTTGTTAAAAATTAATTTCTTCCGTCCAAAATGATACAATTTTGTTAAAAAATTTATTTTTTCGTCTTAAAATTTAAGTATTTTATTTTTGGTTGTATTTTTTTTTTCTAAAAGTTGAACAATCTTGTTACAAATTTTTTTATGAATTTAAAATTTACTATTTTTGTCAAAACTTCAACTATTTGGATCATTTTTGAACTGGTAATTTAATTATTCCATTTTTAGTGGATTTTATTTCTTTTTTTTTTTTGTTAAAACTTAGTTTCTTAAATTAAAAATTAAACAATTTTGTTAAAAATTTATTTTTCTGTCTTAAAATTTAACTATTTTATTTTTGTTTATTTTTTTTTGTTAAAAATCTTTTTTTGAATTTAAAATTTACTATTTTTGTCAAAACTTCAACTATTTGGATCATTTTTTGGAATTGAAAATTTAATCATTCAATTTTTAGAGGATTTTTTACTTTTTTGTTAAAAATTAATTTTATTCCTTTAAAAATAAAACAATTTTGTTTAAAATTTATTTCTTCGCCTTAAAATTTACCTATTTTATTTTTGGTTGTATTTTTTTTTCTAAAAGTTGAACAATCTTGTTACAAATTTTTTTATGAATTTAAAATTTACTATTTTTGTGAAAACTTCAACTATTTGGATCATTTTTTGAACTGGTAATTTAATTATTCCATTTTTAGTGGATTTTATTTCTTTTTTTTTGTTTGTTAAAACTTAGTTTCTTAAATTAAAAATTAAACAATTTTGTTAAAAATTTATTTTTCTGTCTTAAAATTTAACTATTTTATTTTTGTTTATTTTTTTTTGTTAAAAATCTTTTTTTGAATTTAAAATTTACTATTTTTGTCAAAACTTCAACTATTTGGATCATTTTTTGGAATTGAAAATTTAATCATTCAATTTTTAGAGGATTTTTTACTTTTTTGTTAAAAATTAATTTTATTCCTTTAAAAATAAAACAATTTTGTTTAAAATTTATTTCTTCACCTTAAAATTTAACTTCCATTTTTGGTTGTTTTTTTTTTAGATAAAAATATAAAAATCTTGTAAAAAATTCATTTCTTGAATTCAAAATTTACTTTCTTTGCTCAAAACTTCAACTATTTGGTTCATTTTTGGAACTAATAATTTAATTATTCCATTTTTAGTGGACTTTATTTCTTTTTTTATTAAAAATGAATTTCTTCATTCCAAAATGAAACAATATTGTTAAAAAATTAATTTTATCGTCTTAAAATTTAATTATTTTATTTTTGATTATATTTTTTTTTTGCTAAAAATTGAACAATCTTATTAAAAATTCATTTCATCCATTACAAATGAAACATATTTGTTAAAAAATTTATTTTTTCATCTCAAAATTCAACTATTTTAGTTTTGGTTGCATTTTTTGCTTGTTTTTTTTTTTTTTGTTAAAAATTCATTTTTTGAATTTAAAATTTACTTTTTTCGCTAAAACTGCAACTTCTTGATTAAAAAGTACTGTATTATCTTAAAAACTATTTTTTTCGAAAATTAAGTTTCTCTACTGGAAATGTAATTATTCCTTTTTTTAGTGAATTTTTAAAATATTTTTCTGCTAATAATGAAACAATTTTGTTAAAAATTTATTTTTCCGTCATAAAATTTAAACATTTCATTTTTGCTTCTAATTTTTTCTTAGTTAAAAATTAAAGAATCTTTTTAAAAATTAATTTTTTGAACTCAAAATATACTTTTCATGGTTAAAACTTCAACTACTTGATTAAAAAGTACTGTCTTTCGGTAAAAACTATTTTTTTTTATTGAAAATTTTTCTGTTTTCGTCAAATATTATTCAATTATTCAATTATTATTAACTTATTTGCAGAAACTTCAAGTAGAAATTATCTAAAATTTAAAAAAAAACGCAAAAAAGTACAAACAACTTATTTTAAATAAACAATTACCGATTCAACTTTTTTTTCCTTACAATAAAATTCTTTCAAATTTGCTTTAATGTGACAATATTTGATTTTTCTCGATTTTATAAACGATTTAAAAGAAAGTTTATCCAATTTTCATAAATTTTTAATGTAAATCATCAACATTATAGTATTTTTAAGTAAAAATTAAAAATTTGTGGATTTAAACCCGCCAATAATAAGAATTGGATCAAAATTAAAATTAATATTTAAGCGAAAAAGAACACAAAATTAATAATAACTCCTTTTAAATAAACAATTGCATAATCAAAGTTTTCTTTAAAGTTACAGTTGGATATTTTCTCAAATTTTGTTTCAAAATGTTTACTATTTTTCGCTATTTTAAGAGATTTATTAACAAAATTTTTAAAAATTAGTAACTAATTTGTAGAAAGTTTAAATAGAAATTATCTATATCTATAAAATTTTTGGTTAAACAGTTTTTTTTATTTAAATTCAAATTTTATAAACTGAAACTTAAATTATTTCATTTTCGGAAAAAATTAATCTTTTTAAAATAAAAATTTAACTATATGGTTGAAAATTCGTCTTTATTTGTTAAAAAAAGTAATTTTTTAAACTGAATTTTTAACTGTTTTTTAGTGATATATTTTTCAATTAAAAATGCATTTTTTTCAATGAAAATTGAAATACTATTTTGTTGAATTTTTGTTAGAAAATTAATTTCTTTAACTGAAAATTAAACTATTCCATTTTTTGTTCAAAATTATTTTTTTTTGTTAGAAATTCATTTTTCCAGGTAAAAATATAAATGTTTTGATGAAAATAATTTTATTTGTATAATTAATTTTTTTAATTGAAAATTGAAATATTCTATTTTTCGTGTACAACTTTGCCTTTTTTTTGTTAAAAATAATGTTTAATGTTTAAAATTAAACAATTTGGTTTAAAACGTATTTTTTTATATGAAAATTTAACTATTTCATTTTTGCCTAAAAATTTAACAACTGTTGAAAGTTCGGTTTTTAAGTTTTTGAACTGAAAACTTAATTATTGAAGTGTTAATGTAATTTTTTTATATATTTTTTTTTGTAAAAATTAATTTCTTACGTTGAAAATTAAACGATTTTTTTCAAAATTAATTTTTTCATCTTAAAATTTCACTTCCATTTTTGGTTGTATTTTTTTTTTAGTTAAATATTTAACAATCTTGTAAAAAATTCATTTTTTGAATTCAAAATTTACTTTTTTGGTCAAAACTGCAATTATTCGGTTAAAAAGTAGTGTATTTTTTTTTAAAACGATTTTTTTCGTCGAAAATTAATTATTTAAACTGAAAATTTGATTATTCAATTTTTAGTGAAAAATTTTTTTCATTTTTTTTTTCGTAAAAATTAATTGCTTACGTCGAAAATTGATCAATTTTGTTCAAAATTAATTTTTTCATCTTAAAATTTCACTTCCATTTTTGGTTGTATTCTTTTTTTTTTAATTAAATATTTAACAATCTTGAACAAAAAATTCATTTTTTGAATTCAAAATTTACTTTTTTTGGTTAAAACTTTAATTATTCGGTTGAAAAGTAGTGTATTTTTTTTAAAACGATTTTTTTTGTCGAAAATTAATTATTTAAACTGAAAATTTAATTACTCCATTTTCAGTGGATTTTTTTCTCTTTTTTTGGTCGAAAATTAATTTTTAGAACTGAAAATTTAATTATTCAATTTTTAGTGAAAAATTGTTTTCATTTATTTTTTTTTTTGTAAAAAATAATTGCCTACGTCGAAAATTGAACAATTTTGTTCAAAAGTAATTTTTTCATCTTAAAATTTCACTTCCATTTTTGGTTGTATTTTTTTTTAGTTAAATATTTAACAATCTTGTAAAAAATTCATTTTTTGAATTCAAAATTTACTTTTTTTGGTCAAAACTTCAATTAATCGGTTGAAAAGTAGTGTATTTTTTTAAAAACGATTATTTTTGTCGAAAATTAAAGTTTTTAACTGAAAATTTAATTATTCCATTTTCGGCGGATTTTTTTTATCGAAAAATCATTTTTTGAACTGAAAATTTAATTATTCAATTTTTAGTGAAAAATTATTTTTATTTTTTTGTAAAACTTAATTGCTTAAGTCGAAAATTAAACAATTTTGTTCAAAATGCTTCGCTTTTTTTGCAATATTTAACTATTTTGTTAAAGGTTTCTTTCTTTTACGAAGAGTCAAATTTTGTTTAAAACATTTGAAAAATTTTCGCTTCTTTTAGAAATTTCACCAAAAAAAATTATTAACTAATTTGCAGAACTTTCAATTGATAAAAAAATTGGACTATTTTTCGCTGCTTTTAGCGATTTTAGGAAGCATAAAAAAAATTATTAACTAATTTGCCTAAACTTTAAATAGAAACGATCTAATATAAAGAAAAAACAAAACATTAGAAATAACTAATTTTAAATCAATAATTACATATTTAAATAGTTACTTTTTAAATTAATGCTCAAAATTTTCTTTAGATTTTTCTTAATTTTAACAATGTGGCTATTTTTCCGATTTTATAAGCTATTTTAAAGCTCAATTAAATTTAAGGTTATGTTTTACGAGGGAATATAAAAGGTTTGAAATACCAAATACAGTTTTATATTAAACACACGAAAAATATTTATCTCCTGATTCTCAATAATAAAAAAAATGTACATTAAGTTATTCAAACAGCTTATTGTACACAAGGTCTGTTTAAATGATGTTATTATTATCTAACTTCAAACACACATCCTTCTTATCTCTTTCTATAAATAAAATAAACCTCGTAAATATTTGTTCAAACAAATCTCTAAAATACAAAACATCCGAAAATGTTTTCATAATACCAAGCAAATTCTTCAATAATCTCAGCCTAAACCAAAAACCAGGAAATCTAAAAAAAAGAATCTTTCTGAAAAAAGGGAGCAAGGTCCAATTTCAAAAATCGTAATGCCCTTATAAGGAAAGGCTGTCCGATTTCAAAATTGAAAGGCAAAAATGAAAAAGGAAGGGCCAAGGGAGATTTTAGAGCCGCGAATAACAGACAGGGAATAATCGAGCCGATAGAAATTTAAAAAAATAAAAAAAAAATGGAAAAATTTGATAATCTTACCCCGTGCTGTCATCGGGCAATCTTCCAATGTAGGAGGACTCCTCGTCGGAATTTTTTTCGTAGTCGAAAATGGCCGACTGCTCATAAACTTTGACAAAACTCGGCAAATCGAGACTGTCATCGAAATAATCCTGCAGATCCTGTGTCACTAAAATATTATCGAAATTATCCACGCTTCCGTCGGCTTTTTCGTCACGAGATATTTCACTTTCCCACGACGCCATACTGGCCACACTTTTTGTACTGCAGGCAGGCACATCACAAACAACAGAAAAAGAGAAGGGGTACGGCAGGGAACGGAATTGTCGGTAAGTAGAGATCGATGTAGGTGAATATTGGCGACGCTAGGTGGCGCCAGGTACTGCAGACGAGAGACCGCGAAAATTCGAATCGTAAATGAAAAATAGTTTTTATTTTTAATGCAAATTGATAATAATGGTTCAGAGTATATTCGTAAAATAAACTAAAATCCTTGTTTTCTTGATACGAGTACTGTATTAGTACTGAAACTGTAGTAAAAATTTATAGATGTTCTTTTATTGTGATTTCATAATAAAGAAAAAAAGAAGGGGATTTAGTTGGTTGTCTTCTTATTTTTCTCTGCCTCTTGTTTTATTTTTTTCCAAACATTTTTTTCGGTAGGAAAAATTTTTTTAAAGGGTTGCTGGATTCTTGGTTTTTGGACCTTAATTAGAATTTTAAAGTTGATTTTGATCTAATTAAAGTTTCTTTAAAAAAAATTAATTTTCAACTAGAAAAAAATTTTTTTAACAAAAAGGTTAAAGTTTCAACTGAAATATGTAGATTTTTAATTTTTAAAAAACGAATTTTTAACAAAATTGTTTAAATTTATTACGAAAAAATGGAATGGGTAAATATTTAGGTATTTTTGAAAAAAATGGTATAGTTACAAATTAAGTTAAAAAATTACTTGTTACCAGAAAAAAACAAAATTTTTTCATAATTGCAAAATTTTCTTCAAAATCGTTAAGTTTTCAACGAAAGAAATTAATTTTCAATGAAAAAATGGAATAGTTAAATTTTCATTTAAACAATTTTATTTTAATAAAAAAATTAAATTTTCACCCAAAGAAATTAATTTACTGAGAAAAAGAACAAAATATTTTAGGAAAAGACAAATTTCCAATTAAAAAAGATAAATTTTTAACAAAAAATTAATTTGTTAAATTCTGAGATAAAAAACAATGCATTTTTTAAAAAATTGTTCAATTTTTTAATATCAGAAATTAATTTTTAACAGAAAAATTAAGTTTGAACAAAACTGTTTAATTTTTAACAAACGAAATTAATTTTTAACAATTGTTTAATTTTAGTTACACAAATTAATATTTCAAAAATCAAAAAAAAAATATTTTTCAACAAAATAATTAAATAAAAAAAACTTTTTTTCAACTAATGAAATTAATACACTGCCAAATAAAAAAAAATTAAAAACTAAAGTTTGAAAAAATGCTTTAGTCAAAAATAATAAAAATTCACTTGAAAAAATTAAAATTAAACCAAGCAAAAGAAGACAAAAATTTCAACAAAATCAACTAAATAAATTGTAAACAAAAATGTAATGTTTAAATTTTCAAGAATAAAAAAATAAACATTTCCAACCAGAGATTTCAGTTTTAGTCAAAGGAAATAAGTTTTCAACTAAAACTGGTAATTTTAAAAAATGGAATAGTTGAAAACTCGCTTAAAATAATTAAATAAAAAAATAAATGTTCCACTAAATTTTTATCCATTTTTTATGCAAAAATGGACTAGTTAAATTTTCATTTTAAAAAATTATATAAAACAAAAAAATAAGTTTCAACAAAATATTTAAATTTTCAACCAAACAAATAAATTTTCAAACAAATAATTCCAAAATATTTACGAAAAAAAAAATTTTAGAAAAAATTTGAATTATTTTAAAAGATTCTTACTACGTTTAAAAGTTTTGAAAATATTCAAAAAATTGTGACAAAATCTAGTTTTTCAATATTTCGAATCAAGTGTTTAAACTTTTGGAGAACTTTGAAAGGTTTCAAGATAATCAAAAAAATTTCTTAAAGTTCCTGGAAAATATAAAATTATTTTTTTTCTTTTTTAATTAATTTCTAAAGATTTAAAAAATTATTTTTAGGAAAATATTGAAATTACTTTTTAAAAAAATGCAAAGATTTTGAAGTCTTGAAAAGATTTAAAAATAATTTAAAATTTGAAGATAACATTTTTTTTTTAACTTATATTTTTATGAAGACTTCGAAACAGCATTTAGAAGCTTTTTAAAAGTTTTGAAACATTTGAAAGATTTTAAAAGATGTCAAAAAATTTGATCGAAGATTTCTGCAAAATGTTTTTATTATTATTTCATAAGAAAAATTATTTCAATTATTAAACAATTTAACAATCCGTAATTTTGAAAGATCGATATCATTTGTGATTTTCTGCAATTTTCAAAATTCGAGAATTTTCTATTTCAAATATTTTTTAAAGATTTTTACAAATGTTAGGAAACATCCGAATCACTTTGAAATACGTTTAATAATTCAATTAGTTTGAAAGTGACTAAAAGCAGACTAAAAGTATGCTAAAAATTGTAGATATCTAAAGTTAATAAAATATTTAGAGTTTTGTCCAAATTTTGTTAAATCCCACAAGATTAAAAAAAAACGTTTGGCCTAAATGCAGAAAAAAAACTGATAATAACCATTTTTCATGTATGCAATTTGAATTTTCGCGCTTGTTTGACTCTACGAGCTGGCGCTACCTGCTGGTAAACTCCCCTATTACCGATACACGCGCGGGAATTTCAAACATAGTATTTTCCAAATTCGATCTTTAGCAATTTTTAATTGCAATTCAGAATTATTAATAAAAATAAAAGTATAAATAGAGTAAAATTCTTGGAATCAAGTCTAAAATTATTAAAAAAGTGGACAAGAAAATATTTATTACGACTCTGAAGAAGAGGCGTCTGATTGGTTTATTTTCCCGACGCCGAGACATAGATATATGTCATCTAAAGACTGCACCTGCAGACGTGGAGTTGACTAGAGAATCTAAAATGAGTTGTAAGCAGCCACACGTTCTTTCAATTCAAAGTCATGTCGTTTCTGGATACGTTGGAAATAAAAGTGCCACTTTTCCATTGCAGGTATTAATTATAATAATTATTAATTTATTTATTGATCTTCTGGTGCGAGTTTAATTCAGAACTCCCCACTCTTTTTACTATTTTCATTGATCTCGTAGCAGACGACAAACGACCTTGCCCCTACTTTTCAATTCTATTTATCACTTTCGAATTTCATTAACATACTGGGATAATCAATATTTTTATTTCTATTGAGGAAATATTTATTTCTTTTTTTTTGCTTTCCATATCCTTCTGTATTCTGTAATAAGTCTTATCAGTCTTATTTCATAAATAGGTCGTTTGTTCTTATCAGAATGGGGATTTCATTCATAACATGAAGAAACATGTTTTAAAAAAAAATTGTTATTTACTGTTTATAAGAAAATTATTCATTTCATTAATTAATGTTGATATTAAAATTATGCACGAATAATAATAATTTCCTTGATCTATACTTATATTTTAATATATTCAAATACGTATAATATTATAATTTAACTGTATTCTCTTCAGGCATATTTTGGCGAATTGTAATCTTATCTTCTGGAATATTTTCCCGGATTGTAATTTTCTATTGTGGAATATTTTACTGGAACCTAATTTTCCATGTTGCGTATTCTCTGCCGGCATATTTTCCTGAATTTGAATGTTCTCTTCTGGCATATTTTGCCAAATTATAATTTTCTCTTCAGGCATATTTTGCTGGATTTTAATTTTCTCTTCTGGCAGATTTTGCCGAATTTTAATTTTCGCTTCTGGCATATTTTGACGGATAATTTTCTTTTTGTAATATTTTGCTCGATCTTAATTTTCTCTTCGGGCATATTTGACTAGATTTTAAAATTCTCTTCCGGCATATTTTGCCGAATTGTAATTTTTTCTTCTGGAATATTTTGCCGGATTTTAATATTCTTTTCCGCTTATTTTCCAAAGTTTAATTTTATTTTTCGTTATATTTTGTATAATTATAAATTTTGGTTCCGGCATATTTTACCGGATTTTAATATTCTATTTCGGAAAATTATATCGAACACTATTTTTCTACGTTGTGCATTTTCTTCCGTAATATTTTACAGAATTTTAATTTTCACCTCTGGCATATTTCGCTGGATTTTAATTTTCTCCTCTGGCATATTTTGGCGAATAGTAATCTTATCTTGTGGGATATTTTTCCGGATTTTAATTTTCTCTTCGGGCATATTTTGTAGAATTTACAATTTTCTCTTTAGGCACATGTTGCTGGATTTTAATTTTCTCTTCTGGCAGATTTTTCCGAATCTTAATTTTCTCTTCGGGCATATTTTGAAGAAAAATTTTCTCTTCTGGAATATTTTGCTGGACTTTAATTTTCTCCTCTGGCATATTTTGGCCAATTGTAATCTTATCTTGTGGAATATTTTTCCGGATTTTAATTGTCTATTGTGGAAAATTGTACTGAAGCCTAATTTTCCATGTTGCGTATTCTCTTCCAGCATATTTTGCTGAATTTGAATGTTCTCTTCTGGCATATTTTGCTGGATTTTAATTTTCTCTTCTGGCATATTTTGACGAATAATTTTCTCTTCTGGAATATTTTGCAGGATCCTAATTTTCTCTTTGGACATATTTGACTAGATTTTAAAATTCTCTTCCGGCATATTTTACCAAATTGTAATTTCCTCTTCTGGAATATTTTTCCGGATTTTAATGTTCTCTTTCCGCTTATTTTACGAGATTTAATTTTATTTTCCGATATA
>JAAAKG020189189.1:0-24878 GCA_010014905.2 Druon quercuslanigerum | reverse complement strand
CCACCACCAAAAAGGGTGTGGGAGGTGTGGTAAGGAATAGGAAGAGGGTGAATGAAAAATGTAAACCCTTAGGGGACACATTAGAAGCTTCCACAATTATTAGATTCTTACAATTAATAATAAAATATTCCCTGGTCAGCCATTTTTATTCATACCAAAAATTTTTATTTATATCTTAGTGGAGGTATTGAAAAACAAGTTGAAAAAAAGGATTTTCAACAAAAGACTTGAATTTTCAATTTAAAAAAAGGGATTTTTTAATCAAATTCTTGAACCATTAAGAAAAAGAGACGAAGTTTCAATCAAATGATCGAATTTTCAAACAAACAATATTCAACTTTAACCAAAAAGAAAACATTTGAATTTTCAAACCAAAAAAATAAATTTTTCAGAAGGTATAGTTGAATTTTCAACAAACAAGTTTATGTTTTTCTAAGAAAGATTACGTTCATATTTAAAATTAAAAACAGTCAAATTCAAGAAAAAAAATATTTTTTCATAAAATTTATGATTTTACAACAAAAAATAGAATTTTTAACAAAATAGATCAATTTTCAACTAAGGATATGAATCTTCAACCTGAAAAATAAATTCTGAACAATGTAGTTCAATTTTCAACCAAGTATTAGTTGACTTTTGAATCAAAAAATATAATATTTGATATCCCAAACTGTAAAAATTTGATTTTCAATTAAAAAAAAAAAGGTAGATTTTAACAGAAAAGACGGTTAAAAAATATTTATTTTTGTCCGAAAAACATGACTTTTCTACAAAAAAAAATTTAATAAAAAAATACGAAGTCTTACGAATAGTTAATGTTTTAATAAAAAATATTTTAATTTTAAATTAAAAACAATGTAATTCAACCAAAAAATGACATTTTTAAAAAAATTTATGAATTTTCAACAAAATAGATCAATTATAAACAAAAAAAGATTTATTTTTTAAACTGACATAAAACAAGTTAAATTAAAGTAGTATAGTACGGCATGCATCAAATAAAATATTTTTTGATCCTCAAAAATTTCCATCATAACAAAAATTATTTTTACATTCAAAAAGAATAACTTCTTGAGCAAAAAAAAATTTACTTGGTTCAAAAAGATATTTTAGTGGAGGTATTCAGTACTATATTTCTTCCATATCTATAAGTAATTTTTTTTTCAGTATACCAAAAGAGAACAATTTTCAACAAAAGAATTAATTTGTTAAACTATTATAAAAAGTCCAATGTTTTGAAAAATAAGTTGAAAAAAAGGATTTTCAACAAATGACTTGAATTTTCAATTAAAAAAAAAGGGATTTTTTAATAAGTTTTCGAAACTTTAGGAAAAAGAGAAGAAGTTTCAAACAAATGATCGAATTCTCAAACGAAAGATATAATAGTTGATAATTTTATCAAAAAATGTTTATATTTAAAATTAAAAACAGTGAAATTCAACAACAAAAAAAGATTTTTTCAGAAAATTTATGAATTTATAATAAAAAATAGAATTTTTAACAAAATAGATCAATTTTCAAATAACGACATGAATCTTCAACCTAAAAAATGAATCCTCAACAGTGTAGTTCAATTTTTAACTATAGTAAGCATTAGTTGACTTTCGAGTCAAAAAATATAATATTTGATATTCCAAACTCTAAAAATTTGATTTTCAATTCAAAACAGTTGAATTCTGAACAAAAAAATTCATTTTGGGCCAAACCATTGCTGTTTTAAAATAAACTTCTACCAAAAAAAATAGATTTCAACAGAAAAGACAGTTTCTTTAAAAAGTTTTAAAAACTTTAAACCAAATACAAGAATCATAAAAAAAAAATTAATGTAGTTCAACTTTCAAACAACCAGTTGAATTTTCAACCAAAAAAGGTACATTTTTAACCAAAAATATTTAACCTAATAATTCTACAAAAAAAATTTAATTCTAAATACAAAATAGTTCAATTGCAGCAGAAGTGACTTAATTTTCATCTAAGAAAGATGAATTTACAACTAAGAAGTTAAAACTTTTAAGCAAAAGATAAATTTTCAAAAAACTAGTTGAATATTCAACCAAATAATTAAATTTTCAAGCTAAAAAGACGATTTTTTCTTGGATAAAGTTGAATTTTCCAAAAATTCATTCATTATATAAAAAGAAATATAAATTTAAAATATAAAAAAATGAATTTTCTACTCAAGAAGACGAATTTTCAATCCAAAGGAGAAATTTTCAGGAAAAAGTGGAATTTTTGAACAAAAAACATTATTCTTTTGCGAAATAATTGAACTTTCTACACAGCAGTTAAATTTCCAACCAAATAGTAGAATTCTTAACAAGAAAAAAAATATTAACAACTAAAAATATAATAGACTTTTTAGACAAAAAAGTTGACAAAGAGTACCATTTGAAAACGTATTTAAGAAAGTGGAATTTTGAATTAAATAGTTGAATTTTTAACCAGGAAACTGAATTTTTAACAAGAAAGTTTGGTGCCAGCCAAGAAAAGTGACTTTTGCTACCAAAAAATTTGAATTTTTAATCCAAAAACACGAACTGTTTATTCAAAACAGTTACATTTTCTATAAAGTATATGATTTTTCAGCAAATTAGTTAAATTTCTGGCAAAATAATTCAATTTGCCACAAAATAGTCGATTTTCATAGCAAAAAAAAAATGAATTGAGAACCAAAAAGATAATAGACTTTTCGAGCAAAAAAGTTCATTTTCAATTAATAATATATCTTAGAAGAAAATTGAATTTTACGGAAAGATGAATTGAATTAATGATAAGAAAATACAGCTATTTTTTGCTGGTAATTAATTCTTTTTGGTTAAGAATCGACTATTTGTTTGAAAATTGATTTTTTGTTGTTGAAAATTCAACTAATTTGCTAAGATGTCATATTTGTTGGTCGATAATTCAATTCTTCTTTCTGGAAAATTCAGCTTTCTTCTAAGATATATTATTGATTGAAAATGAACTTTATTGGTCGAAAAGTCTTTTATCTTTTCGGTTCACAATTAATTTTTGTTGCTATAAAATTCACCTATTTTGTGGAAAGTTGAATTATTTTGCAGAAATTTAATTAGTTTGCTAAAAAGTCACTCTTCTGAATGAAAAATTCAAATTTTTTTGGTAGAAAAAGTCAAGTTTATTGGCTGGCACTGAACTTTATTGATAAAAATTAAGTTTTTCTGATTAAAAATTTAACTACTTTATTCAAAATTCCACTTTCTTAAATATGTTTTCAAATTGTACTCTTCATCATTTTTTTGTCTAAAAAGTCTATTATATTTTTAGTTGCTAATATTTTTTTTTTTTTAAGAATTCCACTATTCGGTTGGAAATTTAATTACTGTGTAGAAACTTCAATTATTTCGCAAAAGAATCATCTTTTTTGTTCGAAAATTCCACATTTTGCTAAACATTCCTCCTTTTGATTGAAAGTTCGTTTTCTTGAGTAGAAAATTCAAAAAAAAATCATTAAAAAACAGATTTCGAAACTATCTCACTTTCCGGCTCATGAAAAAATTTTTTAACAGAGACACTAAACTAGTGATTCGTTTTAATCTATAGGTTTTGCTTATGAATATTTTATGATTTCTTTTAATTGACTTGTAAACGTTTTTATGTCAATTTCATGGAAGAAGTCTTTTTATTTAACTTTTGTATTAATAAAATATTAAAAATTGTAATTAAATAAATAATAATATGTTTAATGTTAGAATTTTTTACAACTGTATTATGTTTGGATTATTATTTAAAATTTTTGTCTGATAATATAATAATCTAAACACATTGGTTCTGAAACAACCAAAAAAAATTTTTTTTTAATTCAAAATTCATATTTCATGGTATAAAATGAATAAAAATTTGGAAAATTCAACTTTATCCTAGAAAAAATCGTCTTTTTGGCTTGAAAATTTAATTATTTGGTTCAATATTCAACTATTATTATATTATATTTGTTTTAAAGTCACGGATTTCCTAAAACATTTGAAGTATCGTTTAAAACTCAAGAATTTATTGAAAAATCATCTCATTCGGTACAAAATCTTTTTTAATGGAAAATGCAACTATTTTTCGAAAATTCGTCACTTCTGCTTAAATTGAACTATTTTCTACTTAGAATTAAATTATTTTTTTCAGAATTATTGAGTTTAATATTTTTGCTTGAGAATTTACCTTTTTTGGTTGAAATTTCAACTGCTTGGTTGAAAGTTGAATCACGTTGACTAATTTTTTATTTAAGATTCTTTGATTTGGTATAAAGTTTTTTAAACTTTTTAACGAAACCGTCTTTTTTGTTAAAATCTATATTTTTTGGTAGAAATTTAATTTTTTTGTTTAAAACACCAATGGCTTGGCCCAAAATTAATTTTTTAATTCCGAATTCAACTGTTTTTAATTGAAAATCAAATTTTTACAGCTTTCATTTATCAGGTTGAAGATTCGTGTCCTTGGTTAAAAATTGATCTATTTTGTTAAAAATTCTATTTTTTGTTGTAAATTCATAAATTTTATGACAAAATCTTTTTTTTTCTTGAATTGTGCTGTTTTTAATTTTAAATATAAACGTAATCTTTCTTAAAAAAACATAAGCTTGTTTGTTGAAAATTCATCTATACCTTCTAAAAAATTTATCTTTTTGGTTTGAAAATTCAAATATTTTGTTTTTGATTAAAGTTGAATATTTTTCGTTTGAGAATGCGATCATTTGTTCAAATCTTCGTCTCTTTGTCTTAAAGGTTCAAGAATTTGAATAAAAAATCCCTTTTTTTCATTGAAAATTCAAGTCTTTTATTGAAAATCCTTTTTTAATCAACTTTTTTTCAAAATATGGGACTTTTTATAATAGTTTAATAAATTAACTCTTTTGTTGAAAATTTATCTCTTTTGGTATACTGAAAAAAATTCCTTATATGAATGAAATATAGTACTGAATATCTCCACTAAAATATCTTTTTTAACCAAGTAAATTTTTTTGTCTCAAGAAGTTATTCTTTTTGAATGAACAAATCATTTTTTTATAATGAAAATTTTTGAGGATCAACATATATTTTATTTGATGTATGCCATGCTATACTAATTTAACTTGTTTTTTCTCAGTTTAGAAAATGAATATTTTTTGGTTTATAATTGATCTAATAATCATAAATAATCATAAATTTTCTTAAAAATGTCATTTTTTGGTTAAATTAAATTGTTTTTAATTTTAAATTAAAATATTTTTTATTAAAACATCAATTATTTTATATTTCTTGGAGAATTCGTATTTTTGGATAAAAAATCTATACTTTTTTGGTAGAAAAGTCATATTTTTTGCACAAAAATAAACTTTTTTTAAATTTAGCTGCCTTCTGGTTTGATAATTAAAATATTTGGTTTTTGGTTGAAGTTGAATATTTTTTGTTTAAAAACTCGATCATTTGATTGCAAATTCGTCACTTTTTCTTAAAAGTTTAAGAAATTTAAATTGAAAATCAAATTTTTACAGTTTGAAATATCAAATATTATATTTTTTTATTCAAAAGTCAACTAATACTTGTTTAAAACTTGAACTACACTGTTCAGGTTTATTTTTTAGGTTGAAGATTCCTTGGTTGAAAATTGATCTATTTTGTTAAAAATTCTATTTTTTGTTGTAAATTCATAAATTTAAAAAAAAAATCTTTTTTTTCTCTTGAATTTCACTGTTTTTAATTTTAAATATAAACATTTTTTGATGAAAATATCAACTATTATATTTTTCTCTTGAGAATTCGATCATTTGTTTGAAACTTCGTCTCTTTGTCTTAAAGGTTCAAGAATTTGAATAAAAAATCACTTTTTTTAAATTGAAAATTCAAGTCTTTTTTAAAAATCCTTTTTTTAGCGTGCTTTTTAAACATGGGACTTTTTAGTTTAGCAAATTAACTCTTGCTGAAAATTCATCTCTTTTGGTATACTGAAAAAAAACAATTACTTATATGAAAGAAATATACCTTCAATACCTCCACTAAAATATCGTTTTTAACTAAGTAAACTTTTTTGTCTCAAGAATTTATTCTTTTCGAATGAAAAAATCATTTTTGGTATAAAAAAAAATTTTGAGGATCAAAAAATATTTTATTTGATGCATGCCGTACTATACTACTTTAATTTGACTTGTCTTTTCTCAGTTTAGAAAATAAATCTTTTTTTGTTGATAATTGATCTATTTTGTTGAAAATTCATAAATTTTCTTAAAAATGTCATTTTTTGGTTGAAATAAATTGGTTTTAATTTTAAATTAAAATGTTTTTTAATAAAATATCAACTATCATATTTTTCTTTGAGAATTCGTATTTCTAGATTAAGAATTTATATTTTTTTGGTAGAAAAGTCATATTTTTTGCACAAAAATAAACTTTTTTTAAAATTTAACTGCCTTCTGAAAAATTAGTATTTTTGGTTTGAAAATTCAAATATTTCGTTTTTTATTAAAGTTGAATATTTTTTGTTTAAAAACTCGATCATTTGATTGCAAATTCGTCTCTTTTCCTTAAGGTTCAAGAATTTGATTAAAAATCTTTTTTTTGATTGAAAATTCAAGTATTTGGTTGGAAAACACTTGTTACGGTATTTTAAAACATAGGACTTTTCAGTTTGAAAAATGTACTCTTTTCTTGACCATTCCTATCTTTTGGTACACTGAGAAAAATGTTACTTGAATAAAGGAAATATAGTACTGAATTCCTCCACGAAAATATTATTATGAATTTTATTTTTAAATTTGAATTAATTTTTAAATTTTTTCTTGTCTTAAGAAAGTATGTTTTTCAAACTCAAGTAATTCAAGTAATCTTTTTTCTTACTGTTGAAAATATATCTGTTTTGGAAAAAAATCAACTATTGAGTGAAAATTAATTCTTTTAAACTAAAAATTTCTATTATTTTTGGTTGACTTCAACTACTTTTGATTATAAATAAAAACATTTTTTGATTAAAATATCAACTATTCTATTTTTAGTTGAGAATTTGTCTGTTTGGATTGAAAATCGATTTTCTTGAAAGTTTGTCTTTTTGTTTTAATATTCAACAAATTGATTAAAAAAATTTTTTTATAGAAAATTTAAACGGTAGGTAAAATTTTTTGTTGGTGCGGTTTTTTAAAACATCCTGCTTTTTAGTTTGAAGAATAAACTTTTTTTTGAAAATTAAATATATTTTGACTTAAAATCTTAAGAATTTAAAACGTGTCCCTACAATTCCGGGTTTTAGATCATTTTTGGCTGTAAAGTCTCAAACTTTGTATTAAATAACAGTAATCAACATTCCCTGATAAAAGCTTGTCTTGAATTTTTTCTGCATTTTACTCTCAGTAATTGCGTTACATTTATGGATACATTTATGAATGTATTTCTTTGTTTCTTCTTTCTTCGCACTTTGAAACTATAATTTGACTCACGCAGGTGACTGGTGCAATACTTTTTTGTCCGGGGCGAAAATACACAGCATGTAAGATTATTTTTGCAAGAGCAGAGTCTGTGGAAGTGGTCTCGGAACTCTCGGAGAAGAAAAGAAGAAAAGGTAGAGCCATAAAGGAAGAGCAAAGGGGTGAGGAGTTGAGAAAGAGAAAATTACGAGTCTGACCACTTATGAGTGCGACGCGACCGCGGAATTGAAATTCAAATTAAAAATCCCGAATTATGAAATTATCCTCGGAAACCGCGGCGCTGGCTGGCCCACCTCGAGAAAAAGGGCGAGCAATTTTCGGGCAATTTTGTGGGGCCCAACGAAAATAATGACCTGCCGTCGTACCGGCAACCATATGGTCGCGAAGGGATAGGTTTGGCTATAAACTTATAAAGGTCCTAAGGGGCGAAAAATTCACGGTTTTCGAGGTAAAGATCAAAGTTTCGACCTCGAGAGAACATCCTTTGTAGCCGATGAGGAAGATTGATCGTTCACTTGAGTATATCCATCATGCAGCTCTAATTCCTCCAATTCGTCCATCATTGATCGATGTACAATAGAAGTTCTTTAATAATCTCAAAACTAGATGGAGAATTACTGCTTTCATTTTTTATATCATTATCCCAAATAATTTTTTAATAATTCTTTAATTTGGAATTATTAATATAAAAAAAACCTCGATTTCGAAATAAACATAGGCCGTGACTGAGGGTACCAAAATTTCAGTACAAATACTCTCACTGCTAGAAATTTCTGTCGGTGTTTACTGTTTACAGAGACGCGACACTAAAGCTTTATGCAGAAACCGTTTCTTAATTTTTCTAAACTGTAACAGTAATTTCAGCAACCGTAAGTACATAAAACTCCAGTTACATGTTTTAGATAATTCTGTTATAGTTTAGGAATTTTCAGTTAGTGTAGCTGCAAATTTCAAAAGGTTTAACAATTATTTCAGTTCATTAACTTTAATATAATGCATGTAGTCTATATTCAACCTGAGAATATAAATAATATAAAATAATAGAAAATATATAAATTATATAAATATAAATGAAAGTAAACAAATATGCAGGGTGGACCATTTTAATCTATCGCCAGAAATATCTGAGAAAACACGTCAGCTACAGAAAAATGATTCAGAAAAAAGTTGTAGTAGATAAAGGGAGACATGACATTTTGAAGGTTATTTGAAGGTGAAACTGATTTTTAGAAATGGAAACCTCTACTTTTGACCCCGGATTCTAAAATAGCGGACAATTATAAGTGTAAGATGTTTTATTGGTCAAGGTTGTTTCAAGGTCAGATAAAGGTTAAATAGGTGAAAATGGCATAGCGAGCAATGTCTCATAATATACGTTAGATACTGAAAAATTTTTCAAACAAGTTAAAAGAGACAATAGGGTACATGCATTGGTACCAAAGACCTTGACCTTGAAGGCGATTTTCAAGGTTTTTTGAAGGTCAAAGTTAATTTTTTTGTAATGGAAACCCCTAGTTTTGAACCCGGAGTTGGAAAGGACGGAAAATTTTACGTATACATTCGCCAAGGCCGTGTCATTGTTCAACGGTTCTCAGGGTCCTAAAGGCTCTCAGTGATCATGCTTATCGCATGACATTAGGCCAAGAATTACGGATCATAATTTCATGGAACGCCTTGAATTTTGTCTATTGGCTTCACATCATTATTGGTCAGGTACTAATCCACACCGGTACAGAAACGCTGATCACCAACATCGTTGGAGCCTCATTGTGTGGTGCGGAATTGTGAATGGCGATCTGATTGGTTCATATTTTTTCAATGAGACTGTTAGATAATCTTTAAAAGTTGAATCGACCTACATAATACACGGTAGAAGCTTTGCATTTTGAATCCATAGAATTTAAGTCATCTTTGCATATTTGATTTTCAAGTGCCCATGATGCGGCCTTGGCGAATGCAACATTTTGTTTTCATCACAAAAAATTCACTTTGACCTTCAAGCGACCTTGAAAATCACCATCAAGGTGTATGGTACCAATACGTAATCCCTATTATCTCCTACAACTTCTTTCTGATACATTTTTCGGTTTCTGACTTATATTCTGAGATATTGCTCGCTATGTCAGTTTCGCCTATTTGATCTTTCTCTGACCTTGAAACAACCTTAACCAATACAGCATCTAATACTAAAACTGCCCGCTCTTTATAAATCCGGGGTCAAAATTAGGGGGTTCCCTTAGAAAAAATCACTTTGACCTTCAAATAGCCTTCAAAATTGCTTCCAAGGTCAAGGTCATTTGTAGCAATGCATGTTTCCCTTTCTCTCTTAAAACTTTTTTCTGCAAAATTTATCTTTATCGGACGTGTTTTATGAAATATTTCCTGCAATATATTAAAATGGTCCACCCTGTATATATGAAACTTATAACCAAAGTCCATCTTTTATGATAAGCTTTTTTTCGCGCTTAATTCATTGGGTATATTATGTTCTTACTTTGCTCGTATATACTCCTATTATAATTTTTAAATTTAAGACAAATATACACTTCAAATATATATTAATATTAATTAACCAAATAATTTAATCTCTATATATTACATGTTTCAAACAGAAAATATGAATTTTTCGCTAAAATATGAATTTTGCTAAAAAATGACTTCTTAACAAAGTGGTTTAAGCAAAATTTTCAAAAGAAAAAAGTTGAATGCTCAAACAGAGAGAAGATTAATTTTTAAGTCAACAGTAGCATTTTTATCCAAGAAAGATGAAAATTCTATATGTGAATTTTAAAATAAAAAATGCAATTAAAAGAAAATGGAATTTTCATCCGAAAAATAACACGATGTTTCGACGAAATGGTTGTAATTTTAATAAAAGAGGATAACTTTTTTGAAACAGTTGTTGAATTTATATACAAACAGTTGCATTTTTATCCAATATAGATTCAATTTCTAATAAAATAAATGAATTTTTGAATCAAAAAGACAAATTATCAAAATAATTGTTGAATTTTATTCTAAAAAATATTTCAGTTTGACTTTTTAGCATAAAAATATGAGTTTTAAATGAGAAAGAAATTTTCTTTAAGAATAGTTAAATTTTCTACAAAAAAATATGAATTCTCAACAAAATAGTTGAATTTTTAACAACAAAAAATGAATTTTTAACAAAATTGTTCAATTTTAAATTTAATTCATTTTTATCGAAGAAAGATGCAATTTCTAGTAAAATAGTTGAATTTTTAAAATAAAAAGACAATTTTTCGCAAAATAGTTGAACTTGCAACCAAAAAGTATTGTAATTTAACTTTTTAGCAAAAAAATATGAGTTTTCAAAATTAAGTCAATTTTCTACTAAATTATGGAATTTTCAAACCATAAAGACGAATTTTCGACAAAAATAATTGAATTTTAAACAAAGTTCTCATGTTTTATATTCTAAGTTCTTTAATTTAGAAGATTTAAAACTAAAAACTCAAATTTTTATTTAAAAAATAATCGTCTGCAAGTTTCAAGTTTTACAATTAAAAATGCTAAACATTTTTTTATATAAATTGAAAATCTTTTCAATTTAAAAGATTTAGAATTTAAGCCTAGACTTTCGATCTTAAAAATCATCGAAATTTTAGAATTTGTAATTATATAAGTTTAAAATTATAAAGATTTAATTTTAACGTTTTGCAGTAAAAAATGATCCAAGATTTAAGTTTTGAAGCTAGAAATTGTATAGTTATTTTTGCTTTGCATTCCAAATAGAATGGATAACTTGACTTTCGATTTTAAAAATCATCAAAATTCCAGAATTTTTATTTACTGGCCTTAAAAGTGAAAAAATTAGTATACATAATACGTTCATTTTCAGTCAAATCTTTGAATTTTCAACTAGAAATGATAAATGTTAAATTAAAAATTGCATCTTCGAACAAAAAATGGAATATTTATATTTTCAGTTCAAAGAATTATTTAAAAACAAAATGAATTTTCAACCAGTTAAATTAAACAAAAAAAAATTCACCCAAATAATTGAATTCAAAACCAAAAATATGAACTTTCAATAAAAAAAGTTAATTTTTCATCAAATAGTTTAATTTCTTACTAAATTGTTCGAGCCAAATAGACGAATTTTACAAAAAAATAGATCAATTTTCAACTAAAATCATGCATCACTTTTAAAAAAGTAGTTAAACTTTAAATCATGTAGTTGATTTTTCAACCAGAAAATATTAATTTTCAACATTGCAATATTAATTTTCAAGTTGAATCCTAAAGCAAAACAGATTAATTTTTAACCAAAAGGATAAAAGATAAAATTGCTTTTTAAAAAAACGCATTTTTAACAAAATAAGTTAATTTTTAGTCAAATTGTTGAATTTCCAACTAGATTTCCACCACATTAATTTTCAACCAAAAAGGATTAAAAATGTAATTGTTACCAGGAAATACGAATGTTTGACAAAAGATCTTAATTGTTCGTCAAATTGGTGAATATTATGTTCGAGTAAGAAAGAAATAATTATATATTAATTATGAATCTTTAGCAAAAACATAAATTTTCAACAAAACAGTTTAACACAAAAAATGATTTTTCAAGCAAGAAGATTAATTATCAAAAAATGGAATAATTTAAGTTTCAACGAAAGGAATAAATCTTCAACCAAAAAAATGAATTTTTGACAAAGTCGTTCGCCTAACAACAAACTAGTTAAATTTTTCAGCGAAAGCAGATTTTATAACAAAAATAGATGAATAGTCAACTAAACCAAATTTTTGTAGCTAAAAATGAAATTTTGAAAATTTTTAGTTTAAAAAATTAATTTTTAAACAAAGCGAATGTTTAACCTGTTGAATTTAACCAAAAAAGTCCAATTTTTAACCAAGTAGTTCAATTTTCTATTAAACTGTCGAATTTCAAGGCAGACAATTTAGACCAATTAGTTGATTTTTATACAAAAAAAAGCAAATTTTCATCTAAACAGAATTATTTTTTAATCAAAGAAATAATAAATTTTTAACCAAGAAAGATAATTTTTCTTCTATGAAAGATGCATTTTCAACCCAAAAATAAATTTTAACAAACGAGTTGAATTTTTATTTAAAAAAGGTGACTTTATCAAACCCCTTGAATTTTCAACTAAAAATGATTTTTAAGTGAAAAAAGGAATAGTGATAATTTTGTTTAAAAAATTAATTAAAAAGATACAAATTTTCAACCTGTTTAATAAATCTTAAAAAGACGACTTTGGAACCAAATAGTTGAATTGACAACCAATAATATTAATTTTCTACAAAAAAGGTCATTTTCAATCAAACTGTTTAATCTTTTAGTCAAAGAATACGATTTAACAAAAAAATACCTACATTATGAACTGAAGAGATAAATTTATAAATAAAATTATGAATCTTTAACAACAACAAAAAAATATTTTTAGATAGGTTTTCAACCTATTAAATTCAACCAAAAGGTCAAATTTCTAAACAAATAGTTTAATTTACTAACAATTTGTTGAAACTTCAAGCCTTACATGCGAATTTTCTCTAAAACAGACCAATCTTGAACAAAAAATGATGAATCATTAGTGGAAATTGTTTTAAAAAGTAGTAAAACTTTAAACCCAGCAGCTGATTTTTCAGCAAGAACAAAAAAAGGAATTTCTGAGAAAACAGTTTAATCTGCAATCAAAACAAAGTTTTGATCTGGAAAGAAAAAATTTCTAAGAAAAAAATAAATAAATTTTCAACCAAGAAAGATGACTTTTCTATCAAAAAAGATAAATTTTCAATCCAAAAGGACATTTTAACAAACCAGTTATTTTTTTATTTAAAAAAAGGTGTGAATTTTTATCCAAAGAAGGTGAATTTATCAAAATACTAGAATTTTCAAGTAAAAACTATTTTTTAGACCAAAAATTGAATAGGGATAATTTCGGTAAAAAAAAAAAATTTATAAAATACAAATTTTTTACCTGTCTAATTAAACAAGAAAATATATATAAAATAATTATATAAAAATCACAAAAAAAGAAGCAACTCTTTAAGTTTGAACAGACAGATGAAAATTTTTTTTTTATGAAACTTTAGGAGAGGGTTTTTTACTCCCAAATGAAAGTTTTCGTTGCTATGAGAACTTTAGACAAACAAAATTTTTTTCAATACTCCCTAATGTAATACCAAACTGTTGAATTTTCAAGCCAAAGAAGACAAATTTTCAACCAAAGAGATGAATTTATAAATAATATTATGAATCTTTGTCAACAAGAAAAAATTAATTTTCACAAAAAGATTTTGACCCAGAAGAATAATTTTCTAAGAATGAAGTAGTAAAATTTTTAACGAAAGAGATAAATCCTCTACCAAAAAAATTAATGTTTAAAAAACTACTTCAACTTTTAATCCAGAAGTTGAACTTTTGACCAAAAATCTGATTTTTTCAAAAATAATTACATTTTCAATAAAAAAATTAAATTTTGAATCAAAAAGTAGAATTTTTATGCAAACTAAATGTTATACAGACAACCGAATCAGTATCAGAGGAAAGAAATTGAAAGTTCAGAAATGTTGAGGCTTTCAGAAATAACTTTCACTTCCACGAATGTACGTGGTTCTTAGAATTTCAATGAAATGGTCTAATAGAGTGAATAAAATTAGAGGAGATGAAAGAATTTAATAAAATTCAATAAAGGCAAACATGACACTTTATTGCTTTCTGTGTGGCTATATTGTTACGATAATAAAAGGGGTCTGAGATTCATGAATGAGAGATGAAAGGTGAATTAATCTGCTCCAGGGCCTTTAAGTTCAGAGGTATAGGTGAGCTCTTTTCTCCTTTCAATAACGCGGTAGCCTTAGCGAGATCTATATTTCTATACTAAAAGGGTTTTGGCTACTGACGGTTTCAATTTCACGCTGGAATTATCCCGGAAAAAATTCAAGGAAATTGGCCTATCTCACTTTATCCACTTTCTTTTTTTTGAAAATGAAATATGATGTTTGAAAAATATTAAACCTTAAAAAGGGAACCTCCATTAATTATTCAAGGATGATTGTTTAGGGTTGCTACTGGTCACGGAATTCTAAAATGTCAGGGAATTTAAAACTGGTTAGGGACAGTTAGGGAATGACAGGGAAAGCTTAACAAGAGTTAGAGATTTTTCGATCAACTAAAATTGAAGTTGATTTTATAATATTTTTCTTGTTAAAAAGACATTATTTTTGGTTTAAAATTCAACAGTTTTGTTGAAAATTACTGTATTTTGTTTAAAAATTCATCTACTTTAGTCAAAACTGCATCTTTTCTTATCAAAATTTATAACTGATTGTGAATTAATCTGTTTGGTTGAGGATTTAACTATTTTGTTAATAATTCACCTTTTTTGTTAGAATTAAAATGTTATTTAAATTAAACTACAAATAATAATATGTTTTTGTTGAAGTAATAACTATTTTATTCTTAAAATTGCAGAATCCTGAATAAGATTAAAATCAAATTTAAAATCTTAATTAACGTCCAATAATCAAGTCAATGAGCAGAATTTCCTGAAAAAAAAATCAAGAATCCAACGACAAAATTCGGAAAACCAGCACAAATATAGAAAAAAAATACGAGAGAAAGGAAAAATATTATTTATAGATGAGAATTTTTTTAAAAAAAGAGAGAAGGAAGGAGATTTGGATGGTAGCCTTCTGATTTTTTCTTTGCTTTTTTTTCCAAAGGAGAAATTCTTTTTTTCTTCTTTTTTAGGGAAGAGATGATTTTTTTCAGATTGGAATGGGAACTTTTTGTGCTGGTTGTCCGAATTTGGTCGTGGGATTCTTGATTTTGTTTTCAGGAAATTCTGCTCATTTATTTCATTCTTCTGTGAGAATTATTTTTTTTTGTTGAAAACGTATCTCTTTTGATAGAAACCTTACATTTTTGTTTAAAAATTAATTTCTTTGTTTAAAAATTATTTTTTTTCTCGTTGAAATTGAAATTGAACTTTTTAGTTGAAAATCCATATAGTTTGTTTAAAGTTTGTTTTTCTTAATAGAAAATTCATCATTCGGATTGAAAATTCTACTAGTTCGTTAAAAATACATTTTGTAAAGATTTATTATTTTGGTTAAACGTTTATTTCTTTAACTAAAATTTAGAAATCTGGTTCAAAATTAATTCTTTTGTTAAGTGAAAATAAAGTTTTCTAATTGCAAATGTAAATATTCCGTTGATGCTCGCAAATTCATCTTTTTTTAGTAGAAACTTCATATATTTTGTTAAAAATTAGTCTTTTATGGTAGGAAATTAATTTTTTGAAGATACATCATTTTAGTCGATAATTGATTTCCTTGGTTGATGATTTATCATTTTATTTAAAAATCATCTGGTTTGGATAAGAATTCAACTATTTTATCAAAAAATTGTCCTTTTTGGTTGAATTTCAATGTTTTTGGTTTAAAATAAAAATATTTTTTGGTTGAAATATCAACTTAAACATTTTTCGTTGATAACTCATCTCTCTTTTGAATCGCAATTTATTTATTTGGTTGCAAATTTAACTGTTAGGTGGAAAATTACATTAAGAATTCAAATACTTGGTCGAAAGTTCATGTTTTTTTTTAAATTTTCTTTTATGGTAGGAAATTAATCTTCTCGGAATTCATTTTCTTGGTAGAAAATTTTTTGGAAATTAAAAATTAAATTCAAAATTAAAATTTTTTTAAGATTCGTTTTCGGTTGTTGTTTAAAATTTTATTTTTCTAACAGAAAATTTGACTATTCTACTTTTGTTTAAAAATTAATCTTTTTAAGTTAAAAATTAGTGTATTACGTTCAAAGTTCTTATTTTTTGCTTCAAGATAAATCTTTCAAGTTGAAAAATCAACTATTTGGTTAAACATTCATTTTTTGGCTGCGAAGATTTATTATTTTAGTTAAAAATTAATTTCTTTAACTAAAAGTTTAAAAACTTGGTTAAAAATTCCTTTTTTTATTGGTTGAAAATAAACGATTTAACTGAAAATGTAGATATTTAATTTTTATATGAAATTGTTTTTTTTAATTGACAATTCATATATTATTTTTAAAATTGGTCTTTTTTATTCAAAATTCTTTTTTTTTATTTAAATATTATTTGTTTTAACCAAAACTTTAATTACACCATTTTTTATTTAAAAATTTATCTTTTTGAGTTGAAAACTCAAGTACATCTGTTTAGTTTAAAATAAATCGTTTTTGATTCAAGATTAAACTATTTTGTTGAAAATTCGTCCTTTTGTCTTGAAAATTATACTGTTTATTTAACTATTCCATTATTTTTATGAAAACACTATTTGGTAGAAAATGAAAATCGTATTTTCGAAAACTGAAAATTCGTACTTTTTAGTAGTTTTCTCTTCACATTTTGTGTTTTATTTGTTCAAAACAAATTTTTCCTAGAAAGTTAATTATTCCATTTTCAGTTAAAAATTTATTGTTTAGAAGCAGAATTTTTTTTATTGACAAAAATTAATCTTATTTGTTAAAAACTCATGTTTTTGATTAAGAATTAAAATTTTTGGTTTAAAGTTCGTCTTTTTTGCTTGAATTCAAGTAGCCGAAAATTTTTGTTGTAAGTTAAAAATTAAGTGTTTAAACTGAAACTTTGAAGATTCCGTTTTTTGAAAAAAATTCTTTTATAGTGGAAAATTCAACTATTTAATTTAAACTTAATTTGTTTGGTGGAGAATTCAAGAATTTTTTCTTTTAAAAAAAATGGCCTTTTTGGTTTTAGAATTCAACAGTTTTTTTTTATGAATTTTAACCTTTTTTGCTAAGAAATTCTACCTTTTGTTGAAAATACATCTTTGTAATTGAAAACTCAGCTTTTTTGTTTAAAAAATAACATTTTTGTTTCAATTTCAACTATCTTCGAGAAAATTTGCCTTTTTGGCGTAAGAATTAAAAGTTCAACTATTTACTTTCTATTTAAACTATTGGGTTAAAATTGAATGTCTTTTTTGTTAAAAATCTATATTCGTTATTATTAATTAATAACTTTTGGTTAAAAGTCTTTTTTTGGTTAAGAATTCAACTTTTAAATTCAATATATTTCGACTTGAAATGTTAAGCCTTTCATTGTGAATTCAATAAGGTACCTGTGAATTAATCTAATTTAAAATAATTCATTTCCCTTTTTTTCAAAAATTGCATAACTATTTCAGTGTAAATTAGTATAATAATATGGAAAAATAATGGAATAATTCTTTTTGTTCAGCTAATTTTACACGACTTCTGCATCCAAGCTTCTTTGACTTTTATCTCTTTGTGGAAACCACACAAAAGATTTTATTGCAAGCATTAAGGATATGCTGCACCTTCTTTTTGACATTTTTTTATTTAACGATGACATGTTACAATGCTTTTTTGGGTTTTATATCCGAACTACTGAAAACTTTTATGCGTGGGTATTGTGCACAATAAGACACATAACACTGGGCTTGAAAGGAGCTGTCATAAATCAAACCAACTTGGGATAAAAAGGTCTCTTTTGGCTTTGACCTTTCTTATTTCTTATTTCATATTTAATGTGCTGTGAAAAATTTTTCGCATGTGAAAGAAATTTATGGCGTTAGAAAACTAAAGAGGCGGAAAATTTAGGTTTGACAAAGTTGAACATCAATAGAAAATTACATCCAATTGATGGACATAATACAAAATAAACCATACAACTTAAAAAGATCTTTTCCTCAAAAGTCAGGTTTCGCTTCACTTCCTATCCTTTAATAAAAAGCAAACTCATCGCACGTTTATAATCTTTACGCGGAAATAAATTAAACAAATTGAAAGATCCAATTTTTTATCAACAAATGTTAAAAAATTCGTAAATAAAAATTTTTAAATTTGGAAGCCTCGGGGAATTTGGAAATTATATATTTTCAAGAGTAAAGAATTTTATGCTAAAACGCTAGTTAACAATGCATTCCAAATTTAAAAATTCGAATTTTTTTTTAATGAGCATTCATAATAGTTAAATTTATAGACCATTAAACAATTGTATTATTTAGTTATGTTATGATGTCTAAAGCAATTGAAAAAAATAGAGTTCGGAATTGAACGCTTATGAATTAAACTTTAACGATTTCAAATTCAAAAAACTAAAAATGTAACATTTTTTTCATTCAGAGCCGGAAAAAGTTCAAAATTTGTCATTTGCACTGTAAAAAATTTCGGGAATTTTCGCTAGCATTCTGCATGGAATGAATGAAATATTTGTTTAAAATTAAAGAATGATACAAATTTTGATATGAAAATACATTAAAACATGAAAGGTTTTAAATGAAACTATTTAATACATCAAGTACAAAATTGAACCAGTTTTATTTCGGAAAATCGAAAAACCAAATTAAATCAGTTTTTGACCTTATGAGAAAATATGTAGTGATGTGTATGTAGTATTTATTTTTTGGTTGAAAATTGATCTTGATTTTTAAATTTGAAGGATTATAATTTCAAAATTTTCAGTTTCTAATGCGTTAATTAAAAAAATTTTCTATTTTGAATTGGTAATTACCCTCCAATAATTGTAGATTTTTTTAAATTTATTATCAAATACCGGTTTTTCAATATTTCAAAAATTTGGAATTTTAGTTTGTCTCATTTGACGGCTACTGTTCGAAAATTGTACAACTATATAATTTTTTCACTTTTCTGTAGTTTCTAAGGATTTTTGCAAAAACCAACACACTACTAAAAAATGTACACGTTTTATTTTCTGGGATTTATTTCCTAAGATTAAACATATAAACAATTTAAAAACCCATTATTAAAAAAAAATTATATCAAGTTTCAAAAATGGTTGAAACTATAATTAGTAATTAATAATTTTAAAATTAAAGTGTTTCAAATTCAAGGAAATATATTGAACATTTTTTAATTCAAGAACAAACAATTTTAGATAAGGTAACATGTTTTAAAGATGCCATTTCAAATGGGATCAAGTGTAATGTAAGTATTTTTTTAAATTTTTAATCATTTATTTAATTTGAATGAATACTTTTAATTTTTTGGTTATCCAATTTTAGCTGAAAACCAATTTTTTGACTCAAATACTCATATATTTTGTTGAAAATTTCTACTTCATTTCTATTACATTATTTCATTTTTTATTGAAATTTGATTTTTTTTGTTTAAATTCATTTTTTTGGTTGAAAAGTTAAATATATTGTTAAAAATCGTATTTTTTGTTAAAATTTATTCTTTTAACTGAAAATTTAACTGTTTGATTTTTTTGTAAATTTATTTTTTGGTTGGAAATTGATCTTTTCAATGCCACCTTGTATTCTAAATTTATTTATTTTGTTTGTTTGTAAAATAATTTTTTTATTTGAAAATTTGTTTGGCCGGTGATGCACCATTTTAGTTAAAAGTTAATCTCTTTGGTTGAAATTTATCTACTTTACTACTTTTTGAAAATTAGCATTTGTCGGTAGACATTTAGTCTTCTTGGTTAAAAATTCATGTTTTTTTTGGTAAAAATTAATTTAAATTGTGATAAATTACATAATTTTGTTAGCCACCATAATTTTAGGATAAAAAGTTAACTATTTTATTCAACATTCATCTTTTTTGGTCGACTTCAATTGTTTTTTATTTGATATTAAAATCTGCTATTTATTTTTTTCCTTGCTTATCTCTTTTGGTTAACATTATTTCTACTTTGTAGAAAATTGTACAATTTGGCCTAAAAGTCGTTTTCTAGATACATATTTTTTATTTTAGTTAAAAACTCATCTCTTTTGTGAAAAATTGAACTATATTCTTAAAAAATCATTTATTTTTGTTTAAAAATTCATTTTATAACCGAATTTTAAACCCTTCAAATTAAAGATTCACAGTTGTAGTTAAAAATTAATTTCTTTGATGGAAAATTGATCCTTTTCAGTAGAAAATTCAATTATTAAGTAAATTAAACTGCTTCGTTTAAAATTCATGTATTTTATTTAAAATTCGTATTTTTCAGATAAAAATTAATCTTCTTAGTCGGAAATTTACTTATTTGGTTTAAAGTTAATCTATTCTATCAAATATTCAACAATTTTGTTAAAAAGCAATCTTTTTTGGTTGAAAATTCGCGTTTTATTTAATCGAATGTAATCCAATACAATCCGAAGTAATCCACATTCAGAGAAAAGATTGTCTTGATTCAACAAATCAGTTTGTTTAACCTACTTTGTTTATTGAAACTAAAAAATTTGCTTAGCTCAAAGAAACCTTTGGTTGTATTTAGAAAAGAGAAAGAATTAATTTGGTTAATTTAAAGTAATTATTTATTTAAGCATGTTTAGTTTATTCGACAAAATAATTTTGTTGAGCGGAATATATGAATTATTAGAAAATGATTTGGTTAATGTAACGAGATAATTTGGTTGATTCAACCAAATACTCCCCTTAACTACACTAAACATACCGAAGCAGATGACGCCAGCCCACGGTGGTGGTCAGTTTGCAAGGCGAAAAGTGTCAAAAAGATCGTACGTCACGTCGTGCCATCAAATTGATGCAAAAATGAGATCTACAAACACCGGGACACTCAAAAGTGTCAAATTTATTCACAAAACTGGGGGATGTAACGAGATCCAGAACATGTTCAATGTTAGTACAACCTTTGGTTCGCAAAAAGCAGTTTTGTTCGCCGGGGCAGGCAACCTAACCTAGAAATCTATAATTGATGAAAGAACCCTAAACTAATGGATGGAAAAAGTCTTTCTGTCAGATTTGGAGAAAGATTGGTTTTCTGATGCTGCAAAGTGATGCTTATCAAAAGTTTTAATTAATACGAAGGGCTCTTTCCATCCATTTTGTATACGACCGTTGATATTTGATTGGATCAACCCAAATACTTCTTTGGATTAACCAAAATTCATTAACTAAAAGATTAGTTTAAATCAGCGAAACACTTGATTGACCATACAGGAATGTATTTATTTGTTTGATCCAACCAAATTTTTTTTGAATCAAACAAACTTTTTTCTCAGTGCACCCAGAAAAAGTTTTAGTTAGATCAACAAAATTTTTTTTTAGTTTATCAAAATCGTTTTCTTGAAACAATAAAAGTTTTTGGTTGAATCGTTTTGTTGGTTCGAACTGCAACATAACCTAATTCCGGAACATTATTTTTCACTTTCTTGGCTTTTCACATTGATTATTATAATAATCCATAAGACTTACAAGAATATTTAACTGATTCACACTTTTAATAACAATTAGAGTAGATTACTTAGCAGTTTTTATTGTATTAATAATATTAATACATACGATCATCGAAGAAAAGGAAGCTGACCTTCAACAATTATTACGTATATCGTATATTATCATTGAGCTTTGTGAAGTTGAAAATTTGACTCCATTTTAATCAGCTATAAGATAAAATAGATTAAAATTTGTTTAATTACACAGTAATCGAACGTAAAAAAATCCACACCTGGAATTGACAGCGAATTTATTTTTTCCCTGCAAATTTGTCTAGCATTAACAGAAGAATGTATCCATTTAAAATATTGTAAGTAATCTACTCCGAATCTTTCGGCAGTGTGTCTGCTCCATTAAAAAATTATAGATTAATTCAAAAATTTTTCCTAATTCAAATTTTTTACGTGTTGATGTGATAGGAGATACGATCTGAAGGCTTTAATTTCCCTCGATTGTACAGCGCCAAATCCTATTATAAAAGAACTTTTCCCACAAAGTGGAAAACGCTCAATTTTTTGCAAAAATTAAAAAATTATCAAGAGTATCGAGAAGTATTCAAAATGCCTATTTTATAGGTAGTATTTTAAATATTTTATAAATCAAACTCTCCATTTTATGTTGAAACTCTTCTGCGCAGTTATACGAAATACGGTTTCTTTGAGTTTTATTATAAAATGCTATCGTCAATTTTAGATCACTGAAAAATCGGAGAACATAGGCAAAAGGTCCTTAGACCCCTTATGCCCAGACGTTCAGAATATCGGAAAAAACATTCAAAAAGAATACGTTTGGGTCGAGCTGATAACACTTCAGTCGTATCTAATGATGAAGTGCAATCAGAGGAAGCTAACGACTCTAGTGAAACTGATTACGGAATGCAAATCGTGCCACTGCTTGCTGCAACAGTCCAGGTTTTAGTAAACTCAGCGAAGAAATTTATGTCTCTAGCAGAAAATTTAAAAACTGTCGGACTCTATTCTGATATTGGTGCATATAATATAGCATATGCTATATAATATACACATATGCATATAACTGAGAAATTATTTGCTGTCAGTAGAGATAAACTATTTAAAAAAGTTCCCGACGTCAATTCATACTGCTGCTGATGGAAGTTTTTATGTTTTATACAGTGATGCTTGAACTGAAAAATTAACCTATATAAAAATAAGTATTTGTTAAATAGTGTATTAATAAAAAATGTGTTTCTGACTTTGATTACTTTTATTATTTTATTTTATTTGCTGATCTCAGGTTGACTTAATGTGTTAAGGATTTACCTGCTAAAAATTCACATTTCTGTATGTATAATTATAGAAGAATAAGGGTTCAAATGCATTTCTCTACGTTCTCTTTAAAAAAAAGTGATATTCTTATTACATAGTGTGACAGTGTTATTAGTTACTATAAAAAAAGGAGACTGGATATATAAATATATATGTATGAATTTAATATAACAATGCGTCGTAATGTTAACTAAGATACGCTGTTTTATACACTTTATCAGAGAAATTGGTTTAACAGCAATCGAGTGTTCATGTGCAAAGCACTTTTTTCTTAATAAAATATTTTGAATGAAGTTTAGAAATTTATTTTCCTCATATTGCTTTCCTATATCCGTTAGGTAATTACATCGAAAGCTATTTTTCAGCCTGCACAATTTACACTGTAAATGATTTGCCAGGGAATTGTATCATCTTATAATATTTGGTAGTTTTATTTTAACTAGAAATATCACAAGACAATTCCACGGCAAATCATTGGCAATGTAAATTCTGCGGGATCCTTTGTTAGTTCAACTAAAAGTTTTAATTGTATCAACTAAAATCTATACTTAAGCCAACGAATACACTTATTTAAACTAACTACAATATTTACTTTAATCAAACAAAATGTTCGATTAGGCTAACCAAAACGTTTACTTGGATCAACCAAAATATTTGCTTGGATCAACCGAAACATATGGTATAATGAATCAAAGCTTACTAACCGAAAAGTTTGCTTGGTTCAACCAAATATTTTGTTGTCCATATAATAATCATATTCTAGGGTTAAATCAACCAAAATTTTGTTGATTCAACCAAATCGTTTTCTGAGTGTGCACCTCCAGTGGACCGGATTCTCAGGAGTTGTTTCCCTTTGATTATTTCTGATAGTTTCGGCCAATTTTTCATGTCTCACACTCTTTGTAAAAACATACGAGAAACAAGACTCTTTGAAATTCGTCTTTACTGACTTTTAAAAAATATTTTATTTTATACCTGCTATGAACAATGTTCTATAAAATGCATTTTATAGGCTCTGCATCGAATCAAAGATGCTATAAATTGGGCTTGGGATCTAAGCAAGAAATTGGACACGCGCGTTGGTACTCGTCTCGCTTCTTGTAGAAAAGAATGAGAATGCATTCTCCACCCCGAAAATTGTCGGGCCCGAACCTTCGATCTTAAACGCAGTTGGTGCCGCCTCTCTTTTCCTGAGATAAATCCCTCACGAGTGCCACATGTCGGACATGACAAGGCGATCTTCCAAAAAGCATTTTCCGATTTCTCGAGAGCTAAGCGAAAACCAGATGGTAGCGCGTGCGCGCCCTTTTTATTTAAAAAAATTCTAGAAGATCAGACAGGATTCTAAAACGGTTATATTATGAGTTTGTATATTCCTGCGGGGTCATCCGTCGCCCTCCAGCTGCTATTTTCAGGACATGCCCCAAAATTTATTGCTCTTCCCTGAAAGCTCGAAACGACCAACTCTTCGACTAATAAGGGTGGATAACTCTGCACAACACGTGCATGCACATGTGGATATTTCTGGATATTTTATATTTATGAACTGTTCTGTAAATGAGGACGTTGTAAGACGTAAGTGCCTATATAGAAGTATAGAGACTATAGAGTGTAGAATTATAGATATTGAAGACTCGAAACACATGTGACATTTTTTTTCGAGTCAAAAGATCGTAAGTAGTTCACGGTCCATTATGGCCAATTAACGGGCGGCGGAGATCTGAGGAATTTGCGTCTTGCGTGGTCTTCGTACCTCTTTTTCAATCTCATCCCACTTGGGGAAAAACTTGGACTTTTTCTTACCTGGATATATTGATCGAACTCTTCTTTTTTTTCTAGACCTCCTAGTCAGTCTACTTTTTGTTACAGTGAATTTTAATTGTTCCTATCAAAAAAATAGGTGGAACGAAATGGGGCCCGGTCGATACTACACATATCGATACTACACATTATATGAACTCTACACATTAAGCGAAAACGTCGAGTC
>JAAAKG020189178.1:0-24878 GCA_010014905.2 Druon quercuslanigerum | reverse complement strand
TTAAACAATTATTTTGACTCCAATTAGACCGTAAGACTGATTATTGTTGGCAAATAGTTTTGCTAAAATATTTATTATAATAAAATAAAAGCCGCAAAATGTTTTTATATATATTTGTGCTTTTTTAATTCAATGTTGAGCCTCGTTTAAATACTAGAATTTAAAATATATCGCTGGCCCATGCAAACTACCATAAACCCAACCAAAAAGTACTAAACCTAATTGATAATATTTGACTTTCGACACAGACGATTATATAACAACATTTCTACATGTTTTGAAAATTTTTGACGACTCATAAGTAGGGTCTTATTTTAGCAGAAGTTGTCATGAGCTAACCCTACCAAAAATAAATGTTTGCTTGTTCTCTAAAGCACAAAACATAATTTCAAGCTGCGTTCATTCATACTCTGTAAAAATTACAGACCATTTCCTGGTTTACTTGTAACCTGAGAGCTCATTATTTGATTTCTGACGCAGCATTCCAAGATCTCGAGGTCTAGCAACGAGCGAACTTAACAAATGAGGAAAGCGATGACTTCGGAGAATAATTCTAATTCAAAATTAAAATTATTCTCTGATGAGTTACATTTTTCTCATTCTCAGGCACTTAATATTTATATTTTGTTTTGCAATCCACTAAATGCTGCAAAGATGGAATGTGAAAGAAAGATGTGTAAATTAATTGATTGCATGTATGAGTAGTTGAATATATACCTAACTGATGAACATAAAATAAGACAAATAGCAATAAGAAAAGAGAAATCAATTTCAATCGTCAATTTTTTAGCCAAAACTAAGAAATGTAAAAAACAGTCAGAAGAGCGCGCAGAAATAAAAGTTGAAAGTCGCATGGCATTTCCTCTGTTTGCTCATCAAAATTCCACACTTCTGCAAATATACCTACATGGATCACCCTGAATATGAACCGTCGAGGTTTATCGGCCAAAAGTTATCATTGCAGTCTTCTAAACAACTTAGAACGAGCCAGATTACCTCAGTCTTTTGCTCTTCGTGCGTCAGGACTATACTTTTTCCGGCCCGTAGCGGTAGAAAACACCCGTGATTTATCGGTTCAGATAAGCAAAATAGAATTCCAAAATTTGGACCTTAAGTCACGTTCCATTGGCAGTGTCCAATTTACGCGTCCTAATTGAGTAAGATTTTCATTTATGAGAACTGGATGTATTTTCTATTTCTTATAAAAGTGAGTCTAGAGAGGAAACAGGACCTGGCCCGTTCTGTAGCAATTGCGGATATTTTAAAAGGACTATAGCAGGTTAATAACTCACGAAAATGAAAGTTCTATGGAATTTGATGTGGTTTTTCGAGGAGCAGTAATTTTTAAAAGTCATAAACAGGTGACCTGTATCGATGTATTTTTTTTGTTATTAAACGTACTTACCTTTTTCTTTTCTCTATATGTGACATATTATTTCCATCGTAGAACGAGTCTTTTTCTGTGCTCTATGTTGGCCTCAGTTTTAATTTAATTATCATGTGTTTCGTTCAAAATTAAATCATCCCTTTTTTCTTAGGGAAACGAACTATTCGTCTATACAACCAGCCCAAATAAAAATAGAATAACAGGAAAGAGACTCTCTCGTCCTTCACTCAGTTCAGGGGAAGCCTCCGCGCAAACGCAATAGACGTATTAAAGTTCCTTCTTATTTGCCATTTTTCTCGAAAATTTAGAAAGCAGGTATCAGGAATAATGAATAACTTAAAATTAGTAAATAATTTTCATTTGAGTTTATTGTATTCTAGAATCAAAAATAAGTTTAAAATGCTACTTAGATTTTATGAAATGGTAAAAGCAAGAATCCAACGGCAAATGTGACGAATAGGAATTTCAAGAAATTTGATTGATTCGATTGATTAAAAAAAACGGTTATAGATCATGTTATAGACAGAACTTTGGTTTAACCATAGGCTCAGTCATTTCTCAGATTTTAGCAAAAATAGTAATGGAAGAATTAGACGTTTTTGCTTCTAAGAAATTAGATTTTTTGGCCTCTTTTTTCAATTTACTCATAAAATAGAGCAAAATAATGCAATCAGTTTTTTGGACATGAAAGTGATTAAGGGTCGGAATGGTAATATTATTACCGATTGGCATAGGAAAAGTACATATTTAGGCAGAATTTTAAATATTTTTTTTGCTCATTCTTTCTAGAACAAAATTGCATCAATCAAGAATTTAGTTGTCAGAGCTCTAGGCTTGTCCTACTTTTTATTTAACCCAATAAATTTAAATATTATTCAGAATATTCTCAAAATAATTTCAGGAATACAAAAACAAAATTTGGCAAACTGATAAAAAATGCTCCTACTTTAAATATTTAAAAGTTCCAAAAAATCAACGCACACAGCCAGAGCGTAAACATTTTTGTTGCAAAAGTGCGATTTTTGTTAAAAATTTAAGTATTTAAATTTATTTAAAAAATTCATAATTTTTTGATACAGGTTTATCTTATTAGCAGAAGGTAAAACTGCTTTACTAAGTCTTTACTTCATTGGTTGAAGAATTAATTATTTTATGGAATATTTGTTTTTTTTTTATAAAACTTACTTTTTGTGAGTTGGAAATTATAGTATTCATTTTTTAATCACGTTATCAGATCTTTATTTCAATGGTTAAAAATTAAATGCTTTACGAAAATTAGTTTTCTTTTAATTGAAAATTAATTTAAGAATAAAGAGATAATCCTTCACAACCTTGGAGGCAGAAAATAATTTTTACTAATTAAAAATTCAATTACTAATTGAAAAGAAGATCCTGCTCTTTTCGCCCCGCTGGGAATCGAACCACAAAATTTCGATTTCAATTGGAATAGGCAGAGAACTATCGATTATTTCTTAAGCGTATTTAAATTATATTATTAGATTTTTTTAGTGTTTTGTTTATAAAATTTACAAGTCATATCTATTGACACCTTTTTATAATCTGCTACACACTTTTGATGAAAGAAAGTAGTTTTATCCTCAAAATGTTACTTCAAAACGAATAATTGATGTTGACATTACAATTTTATTTATTATTATAATTTTTTCAACAAATAATATTACTTATTAATCAGTTTTTACTTACACAAACCCCTGACATTAACTCTAAAATATAATGAAAAAAGAAAAGTTGTTTACCAAATGATCGGCTAAAAGGAAAAAAGAAAAGTTGTTCTTGATTTGCATGGACATACTATTTTAGATTTCGCCCCGCTGTTTCTGTCGTTACAAGTGGATAATGTTTCTACGCGACAACACTAAAAATATAATATTTTTAATCTCTAAAATGTTTTTATTAACTATGCAGAAAATCATAAAAATAGAAATATTTTTATTCAAGAAAATATTTTAAGTACGTTTTAAATTCAAAAATTCAATGAGAAATTCTTGCTTGATTTTTATTTCTTCTTTTTCAAGTTTGCGCTTGCTCCTAAAGAAAAACCCCCTTACGAAGATTAGGAAATGGTATAAGAATGGATGCCTTGAGAACCATAATACGTAGGCTAGTTTAGATTTTTATTTAATATTGACTCGACTTCGTAATTAAAAGATTATTACAATTTAGGTTATGTTTTATTTATTAAATTAATGATAAACATGTTGTACACAATCTTCATTCTAAACATCTGCAAGAAACGAACATGGAAAGATTGGGTTATTCTTGCCTACGCGACATTTCTTTATTTAAATTTCGGTCATAGTTCCAACTATGCCGCTTATCATGTTTATTTTTATTCTTGACTGCGCACATATATACCCTTCCTCAAATGCAGTCAATTTGGCTTATTCACAGGAAAAACGTGTTTTCGATATTCGAATAGCCAGTTCTTATTATCCTGAGAAATTAGCCGAATATATCCAAGTTTTGCAAGTGATTATCTTAGCGTTTCGTTAGGAGGAGGCCTGCCGAAAGAAGACCTGGGCCTAGCATGCCGAGAAGGATCCTGAGGAGAAGACCGGTCCGGCAAATGTTGTCTAGTCGAATAAGAAGAACTTGGATTACTTTCGCTATGAGGATTCAATGTGGACTGTAGTGAATTATGATTTTCCAAAGCTTTAATAAAATTGTTTGGGAATATTGGGTGATTCCTGCCCACTGGACAATCCCTAATTTCATCTAGGGTTAAATTAATAACCTTGCCGCTTATCATATTTATTTTTATTCGTGCATGATTTTGTTCTATCCTATAAATTCCGCGAAGTATGTCACCATAATCCATTATTGCAAAAACGTCACCGTCGTCTGTTGATAATACTAAATATTCTTGGTTTGGCTTAAACAAATAGGACAAGTGATCTTTGCGTATTTGAACTTTTCCATCGGTAGGAAAAACATATTGTCGAAATTCAAATCGCAGCTTCTGATTTGTGAAAGGAACAAGTCGAAGGTAAGCAAGATTTTCTATGGAACAATGAAGCACTTGATCAGAAGGAGGTCTGCTCGGAAGAAACCTGGTCCTGGAACGACGAAGTGGAGACACCTGTGGTTCGCTATGAGGATTCCATATTTTCTGTAGGGAATCGTAATTTGCAAAAGCTTGAATAAAATTTTCGGGAAAAATTGGGTTTTTCATGCCTGTTGGACAATATTTAATTTCAACTGGAGTTAAATTAAAAACTGAACCGCTCATCATGTTTATTTTTATCCTCGAACGACTCTTATCTGTCCCATATATTGCACGAAGGAATCCACTATAATCCAATATTGCAAAAACATCACCACAGGCTAGTGACAATACAATTTGCTCTTGGGTTGGTACCGGCACCCGTCTTTTCTGATCGGCTTGCACTCTAATTGGTTTACCGACAGGAAAACAATATCTTCGAAATTCAAATTGAATACTATCATATGTGCGTGGACTTAGCCGAATATATCCAAGTTCCCTGAGTGAATATCCAAGTATTTTAATAAAAGCAGGCGTATTAGCAGGAGATCTGGACCTGGCACGAATAGGAGCTTCTTCTAGAGAAGTCCTGTTAGTAGAATGTTGTTTGCCAGTAGAAGAAGAAGAAGGTACAGGATAACTTTCGCTATAAGGATTCTCAGCGGACTGTGAACTACATTCTGCAATCAGAATGAAAGAATTTTTATCATCATATTCTTCTCGACAAGCGCTCTATACCGCATAGAAGTACTTTTCATTTGGAAAAATGTAACCGTAAAAAGTAAACAAACGTAAAACAAATTATAGCTTCATATTCTCGTTGACGCGTTCGACAATTTTTTCTTATCAAACTATGTGAGATAACGACATCTCCGGCTTCAAGAATATTCGGCCGTTTGTTGATTAAAATACTTAAAATTTGTATGGCATAAACTTAATATGTAATCGATGCCTTTAAGCACCGCCCTTGTTTGAAATAAGTAATTTTTTAATGCTTTTAAATAAAAAATTAGTTCCGAACGAAAATCTTCTTTCGCTAAGTTCAAAATAACTTATCGCGAGACATTTGTTTACTAGACTTTGGGAAAGTTTTTCCCCGAAATCGGCTTATGGGCCTTTGATTTTAATCCACAAAGCAGCGGCAAAGTGTTTTGATTTCAACTCGCTACCATTTTCACAATTTTTGACCGATTTTCTTACAATTCAAAGAAAAATGTTCTAAAGACTGGTGAACAACTTTCTTACGATAAGTTATTTCAACAAACATTTTTGCCATGACCGTCCCGCTGATGGAATTTGGCGGAATCGTTTTCGTTCGGAATCAATTGGTTAATTAACAAAAACAAACATATTAGTTTTTTAAACAAAGTAAGTTGCTTGTAGCCATCGATTATATATTGAGAATACAGCATACAATTTGCAATCAATTTTATTAACAAAATGCCGAATAATCGTAAGTTGCATTTAACAAAACATCGATTGTTTATCTTGAGTAACAAATATTAAATAAAAAAGTTTGATAAGAAAAGTCAGTAGGCCGTGTAAAGGTGTATAAGAAAGTATGATTGATTTTACATTTTGGCCACTTTTCTTTATTTATAGGTTTTCCTGGGTAGATTAATATTCTACGTGAAATACGTTTTTACTTTGTTTTTACTGATTTGTTGCTTTCTTGTTTTACAGTTTTCTACTGGAAATAACTTCTTTAAATTTACTTATAATGTGTCATAAATGGGATAAAGTAGCCTAGCAAAATGTAAAACAAATAACTTAAAACTATTATTTTCCTTACATAGAAAGTTAATGAAATTTAAATAAATTATTTGCAAAACTTTTTTTGCAATTTTGAAAAATTCGACTACTTGACAGAAAATGTATATATTGGTTGAAGATTAAGCTATTTTGTGAAAAATTCCGTTGCTTATTATTGATGAGTCTGGAAATCAGGACAACAGATGAGTTATACTTTGCCGTTTCTGCATTGCTGATAAGGACATAACAGACGACAGCTTATATATCATCTTGACTCTCTAAATCCGAATTATTAGACATTCTACTAATCCAATTTTTAGCATTGCATCTGCCTGTTCAATTAGTAATTGATCACTTCGTGCTAATCGCAATGGTAAGATTGATATTAATAAATGAATTAAAAAGCCTATTTTACTAATCTGCTTAGTAACACCAACTTAGTAATTAAATTTGTAGCAATGAATTTTTAGGAAAACATAATTTATTGAATATATTCATAAATACTTTCTGCTGGTTTTTTTAATTTAGAAGGGTTAGTTTTTTCTTAATTTTTATTTTGAGTCTCTATTGTCACAATAATAATAATAATACTAGCGTATAAACTATAAATTATTCAAAAGAGTGAAAAATCACGTTATATGTTAAAGCTGTTTGTGTCAAAAAAATAATTATTTTTAGTGTGTTACAAGACATTTCAAGCTTTAATTAACTTATGTCAACATACAAAATAAACTTGAAATAAATTTTTATTATTTTAACATGAAATATTTACTATAAATATTCTAAAAAAAGGTTAGGTCGAAATTTGCTTTTCATCTTTGTTGCTTACATTACATAATACTGTAATTGTTCCCTTAGCAACAATATTGGCAAATTTGCAAGCTAATTGATTAATAAAATAAAATAACTTTATTTAAGTTATTAGATTTTAGAACAAACGTGCAAAAATTGCGAAAAAATGCAGAACAGCAAAGCAGCGTTCTCAAAAATGTAAATATTAAATTTAGGAAAATTCTCTAAAATCTTTGATAGAAAATAAAATTAGATTGTTTATTAAAATTTTATTAATTTGTTCAAAGTAAGAAAGACTATTTTCTCATAAAATCGCTGTAAAATTAATAAAAGAAAAACTAATAGACAATTTCTAAAATTAAAAATTTACTCTCAAATTGTTGAAGCAAATGGCGCTATTTGAGTTTACCTGTTTCGAATTTTTAAACAATATAATTATGACCAGTTTTCTTCGAAAATGTGTAATGTAATTTTAAAGATATTTGGATCAAATAAAATGCGATAGCAAAAAAGTGTTACTATTATGGTTTTGTGAAAAAACCTATGCTGTTTCAATTTATTTTAAATAGAGCCCAGAAATTAAATGGCGCCTACGTATAGCGCAGGCGCAAGCCCGCTGCTGGTGTAAGGATGCTGCTGCAATGTTTCGTTACCGAAACTTTGCGCTCTTTGTAAAAAAGTGGAGCTTAAAGTGGATTGCAACGACAATTAATTGCAGTTTTAGTCGTTTTTGATAACATAAATATTATTATTTGTGGACTTTTCCTTGTTTAATTTAAGTGCTTAAATTCTTGCTTGGTTCTAGTAATGCAGTAAATAGTTTAAAGGGAACCGGCAAGTGCCGTTGAAAAATATAGGTTAACTAAAATTTCTTTTCAGGCAAATTAAAAACGTTCGAGATATTCAGTGTGCAGAAACTGGCAAAAGTTATCAGCGTTCTAGTTTTAATAATTAATATAAAAACTTTTTCAATTCACATTAACCTAACTTCGTTTTTTAATTAGAACTAGTCCGATTTAATTAATTTCTTAATGCATTTCAATAAAATTTTCTTGATTACCATTTCAAATAGTAACCAGCAATCCATTCACCAATTCATTTAGTAGTATTATTACCAATTCAAATTTTGTTTTTTTTCTAAACAAGGTACTATTTCAGGGATAGTTTCAGGTATTACGATAAGATTCAGAAATACCAGAATTGGCTTTTTTTCTTTGCAAGTAACAGCAAGAAAAAAATTATATCATAATAAAATATACCTTTGTTTCATACAGTGTTTATATACGAAGTCTGAGCAATAGCTGTGCTGATGAATGTATTATATCATGTGTCATATGAAATGTAATAAAAACTATAGATTCTTACATTAAATTATTATATTTACCAAAAGAATTGATGATGATCGCCACAGTAAAAAGAAAAGTATAGATCATCCTCATTTTCGCAATGTTGAATGAAAACTGACTAATGCTTAACCAAATAGCTTGGTTAACAAGTGTATCTGAGGAATATTCCATTGCATTATCATACTACAAATATATAAATAAGTAGCTGTTATCTCAAATATACGTGAGACAACGAGGTTATTAGTAATAAGATTCTTTTTCGCTGATAAGGGTATTTTCTATAATTATTATTATGATCATTTTAATTCTAACAAATTCATCTGAAATTGAAGGTTTTGGTTTCATGCGAAAATTCAGTATCGCTGATATAACGAAATTTGATCTCCTTGAGTACACTTTTACAGCACTAAAGCCAAAATGTGATTTTGCTAGCCAGCCATTGTAGACGACTGTTCTAGTTTATCAACCAAAAATGTTTTTTTGATATTAAATAATTGCATAAACAGCTCGGTTAAATATATATAATTTAAAAATAACAGAGTAATGATTTTAAGTAATAATGTGCTTGTTGCTATCACAGCCGAGCTAAAACGGGTAAAGCCGAATTGCAAAAAATAGCACATAAAGGCTTGTTCGAACCGAGTTTAACACTGAAAAATTTGAAGGAGTAGTTCCTTGTTAAAATAAAACGACTTTTTCTGTTAAAACAAAACAACTCCTTTGTAATCAATTTTATCCAAGCTGCACATAGTAGTTATATTTTCAGAAGCAAACTAGTCACTTTTTACATAATCAATATGCTTGTTATTTTTCCTCAAGTAATATTGCCTGTTTTTACTCAATCAAATTAACTGCGTTCATTTTTAATATTCTAAGTAGTTGATTCTAACAAATTGAAGTCGATAATTTTTAACCAAGTTCTTTTGAACTTAGTAAAAGTGAACCACGTTGAGTTGAGAGTTTTTAAACCGAGTAGATATAATGTTAGCAGAAGTTCACAGGCGTCGCAGCAAGGACAGTGGAAGTGAACCACGCTAGTTATCGGTAGGATTCATTTGCGCCTCCAGATAAAGTAGAGTCAGTTAATTAATTTTTATATAAATGCATTACAAAGAATTGCTCTCTCGGGTGCTTCTTTCTGTATTTTCAACAGAACCTGGGCATGGGAAACGAGGACGTGAGCAATTTGCTCCGAGAATGGCGCCTGCAGCAGAGACAGTCGGTTGTAACAAACAAGTACATTGGTCACGGTAACCGAATAGGTTAGCTACCGCAACAAAATGAGTCGGCTGCGACCGCCATGTGCATTGGTCACTGGAACCGAGTAGGTTAGTTAGCGCAGCAAAGACAGTCGGTTGCGACAGCAAAGAACATTGGTTACCGTGACCGATACAATCTCGTGTATTTTCGCGATGAAAATTATCATGGTTTGTTTGCGAGGTACTCTTTAAAAATTTTTGTGGCAGTTCAAGAGCTTATAATTTGAAATATTGTAGGAGATTCCAAAAGATTCCAAGGAATTTTTTATTTAATTTCAATAACTTGAAGGAAGTGTAAGGTTTAAAGATATTTAAATCAGTTTCATGAGATTCTATAAGCTTTAAAAAGATTTTATTATTTGCTATGATTTTATCAAATTCTCAAGTAACTTTAATGAATTTTGAAGGATTTTAGGAAATATCACCGGATTTCATGGAATTTCACGGGATGCAATAACATTTCAGTCGATTTTAGAGAATTTAACAAAGAGAAGTGAGTTATTTCGCAGGGTTTAAAGATTTTCAGGAGATTTAAAATTAGATTTGGAATTTAACCTTAATTTCTATTAGTTTATCCTGAATTGTTTTTAACTGACTTTATTGCTCAAATCACTCAAATTATACTAAAATGAATGGACTTTTCTCGTTTTTTAAAATTATTTACAAATGGTTAGAACTCTTTTGGATTGTTGTATGTCAATTACATAGTTGAGAGCCTCGGAAATTCCATGATGCTGTACGCGTGAACTCTCGCCAGATTTTCCTGCAGAAAACCGAGCGAAGATCGAAGGAGACATCTGGAAAATTTCCCAGGTTTGAAAACGACGAGTTTGCCTGCTTTGCGAGTGAGTCATCCATTTTGAGGCCGTCCTACCCTTTTCCTACAATTGAATTGCGGAGGTCAACGAGTCCCTTGGCATAGAACAACGGTATTTCCAGCGTTCTCTTCGCGTGCTCTCTGTCTTTTCTCTCCACCATTCTTTTTTCGCGGTCCTTCTATTTTCTCTCTTTCTCCGGCGCACAAACAAACGACCAGGCATCTCAACCGACTCTCGCAGCGCGTATCCGTAAAAGTTAGTAAGAAAAAGAAAATCCAAAAAGTTAGCAGCATTTACCTAATTTATTAAAACTATGGATGACTCAGACCGTCACTTTGCCCTTTCAAGTCAATTTTACTAAAGAAAATATTAGAGAGCAGTAATAACACTTATTCAGAGAGTTAAATGTAATTAATAGGTTATTTTTCCAAATATTTTTTTATAGGATTAGAATTAGCGGTTAATAATTGATTTAACAACCGAAAGACCCTTCTTATCACCCCAGTTTCTTGATTCCTTTCGGAAAATGAGGCTGGATTATAATTGATATAGCATACCGAATTTTATTAATTTAGCGTAGTTATAAGTATTTTTAATTTACAATTAGAGATAGGGTTGCCGTCTCTGGACCGGCTTCTGCCGAGGGTAAATAAGGCGATATGTAAACGCGGAGTATCGCCGTAAGCGAGTGTTTTCCGTCATTTTCGGTTCACCGGCACGTTCGACCAGTACCAGCGCTCGAGCATAACGCGCCCGGATCGCTGAGGGGTATTAGCAGCGACAAATTCAAGAGAAGGCCCTGTGGAATCGCCGCCAAGGGGAAAGAACCCGCGGTGCCGGCCGCCGCTAACAGATATCTCGCCTCCAATGACAATGAGAACGTGATCGTCCGTGGCGAGTACGATCTGTGGGCTTCGGCCCTGTATGAAGAGGGCGAGTGGGTTTTGATCGGAATACGACGGGGGAAGGAGGAAACGAGGGATCCACGGCCTTGCCGCTCAAGGAGCCGCAAGCAACCCCATAGCCACTGCCGGCCTTCCTTGAGAGACCACCCTATCGGTTCCCACCGCTAGAGATCACGCAGCGGTGTTGTGGGGATTAAGGACAAGAGACTCTGCCGATCGCGGTGGATTGCCTGGACTCGCCGAGACGCCCGAGGGGTTTGATAGTGCCTCCGGTTTCGTCGTTACCGTCACTGGCGCAACTATGGGGCCCCGCAACCCCTCTCGGCCCCGCAAAACCCGCGGAAGAGACAAGCGAATGTGTATCCGCTCCAGCCAGCCTGTCGGCCACCACGTAGGAGAGTCCCGACGGGGACGTACTTCATGTAGGGGTAGGCGAAACCCCTGAGCAGTTCCCCCCTTCTCTTTTATCGCCCTCTGCTCCCCGTCGTTCAGACATTTGGCGGAATCTCCGTTTTTAACTCCGACTATCGAACGCGTCGCGAACTGCACTGATCACCAACACTTACCGAGTGGTGCGGCTATGTGGTCCGTGACCGCGGGCCAAGACACACTCCATCTAATCGTCCTAAGTCTTACCTTCCTAAGCCTGTACTTCATCCGACCTGCCTCCCCCTCCCCAAAAAAGAGGGGAGGGACTCTATTGTGACCATATTCGCCTCGTCCATAGACGGGTTACAGGCGTTCCGGTACCATATGGGACCACAGGGCGCAAAGAGGATCCAGCTCGCCCCACCCACCAGCCGGCAGGAAGGACCCAAGTTGATGGAACGTTTGAAAATTTTTCTCGCCTAAAATAATAAGGTGCTCTTCGTCCGACCTGCGGCCATTAACGTGGCTTCAATTTTCCCGTTCACCATCCCGCGGAAGTAGAACCGATAACGACGTGTACGAGGAACCGTGTCGTCCTGTTACAACCCTCTTACGGCGTTACCGCTTCTCCCCCCTTTTTTCAATCACACGCTATTGCTACTCCCACCGACAGGCTTCCATAGCTGAAGTAGACAACAGGATTTAACATTAATTGTTACATTTTTTCAGAAAATACGCGTTCATGATTAAAAATTGGACTGATTGATTGAAAATTTGACTACTATCTTAAAAATTAATTATCAATTATTTTTGTTAACTCCAAATTAAACTATTTGGGTCTCTATTTTTTTTAAATTCAAAAATTTGGTGGCAAATTCAAATTTCTGTAAAAGATTTGTTTTTCTATTCTAAATCAATTTATTTTCTAATGAAAATTTATTTAATTTGGTATAAAAATATATTTTTTAAATTTTTAAATTCAACAGTTTGGTTGTAAATTGAAGTAGTTTTTTGAAAATTTTTCCTTTTTAGTAGATAAATAATTGATAAATAATCCTCGTAAATCTTCCTGGTTCTGCTCGCCCTTTTACACTAGTAGAGAATATGACAGCGAGCCAAACATTTAATTTTAAATATTTCAAAAATCACGACCGCCAAGCCTTACCTTACCTTGACAATAATTTTACAATTATCTTTGATATTATAATATTTTTTAACAAATAATATGAAATTAGCTCCGCTGTTTCTGTCGTTACGAGTGGACAATGCTGCTACGCATCTTTTATTGTTGCAGAAAATCATAATAATAGAAATATTTTTATTAAATAAAGTATTTGAAGTATGTTTTAGAGTCAAAAATTGAATAAGAAATTCTTGCTTAATTTTTATTTCTTATTTTTCAAGCTTTCGCTTGCTTTTAAAAAAGAAAAAACCTTATGTGGATTAGGAAATGATATAAAGACGTAAGCTTTAAAAACCATAATACGTAGGCATATCTATATTTTTTTATTTAATATGTATTCGATTAAATATTAAAAGAAATATTACAATTGAGGTTACGTTTTATTGATTAAATTAGTGATACACACGCAGTAAAGAATCTTCATTGGACACATCTGCGTGAAACCAACGTGGGAAGATTGGGTATTTATAGCCTACATGACATTCTCTCATTTCCATTTCGGTCATATTTTCAACTCTGCCGCTTATCATGTTTATTTTTATTCTCGACTGAGCTTTATTTGTCCTATATATTCCACGAAGAATTCCACTATACTCTAGTAATGCAAAAACGTCACCATTGGATGTTGATAATACAATATGTTGTCGGTTTGGCACGGGCATGTATATATCCTTTCCCAAATGCAGGCGAATGGGTTTATTCTCAGAAATAACGAATCTTCGAAATTCGAATCGCCGGTTCTGATTAGCGTGAGGAATAAGCCGAATGTACCCAAGCTGTGCAAGTGAATATCCAAGTACTTCATGAGTAGGAGGCCTGCCCGGAGGAGACCTGGGCCTGACATGCATAGAAGGATCTAGAGGAGAAATTCGGTCCGGCGAATTATGTCTCGTCGAAGAAGAAGAACTTGGATTATCTTCGCCATGATGATTAGATACGGAATGTAGTGATCCGTGATTTGCGGAAGCTTTAAAAAAATTGTTTGGGAAGATTGGGTGATTCTTTCCTACTGGACAATCCCTTATTTCATCTGGGGTTAAATTAGTAACCTTGCCGCTTATCATATTAATTTTTATTCTCGAATGATTTTGTTCTGTCCTATACAGTCCGCGAAGTATGTCACCATAATCCATTATTGCAAAAACGTCACCATCGGCTGTTGATAATACTAAATATTCTTGGTTCGGCTTAAAGGAATAGGTCAAGTGATCTTTTCGTATTTGAATTTTTTTATCGGTAGGAAGAACACATCGTCGAAATTCAAATCGCTGCCTCTGATTCGTGAAAGGAATAAGTCGAAGGTAAGCAAGATCTTCTATTGGACAACCAAGAACTTGACTCGAAGGAGGCCTGCTCGGAAGAACCCTGGTCCTGGAACGACGAAGAGGAGCATCCTGTGGTTCGCTATGAGGATTCCATATGGACTGTAAGGAATCATAATTTGCAAAAATTTGAATAAAATTTTTGGGGAAAATTGGGTTCTTCTTGCCTATTGGACAATCTTCAATTTCATCTGGAGTCAAATTAAAAACTGCGCCGCTCATCATATTTATTTTAATTCTTGAATGACTCTTATCTGTCCCATATATTGCCCGAAGGAATCCTCTATAATCCAATATTGCAAAAACATCACCATGGGCTAGTGATAATACAATTTGCTCTTGGGTTGGCACTGGAAACCGTCTCCTGTGATCATCTAGCACTCTAATTGATTTACCGACAGGAAAACAATATCTTCGAAATTCGAATTGTCGGCTCTCATTTGTCTTGCGAATGAGTCGAATATATCCAAGTTGGCCAAGTGAATATCCAAGTATTTTAATAGAAGAAGTAGCGCTAGGAGGAGACCTGGACCTGGCACGAACATGAGCTTCCTCTGGAGAAGGCCTATTTTGTGAACGTTCTTTGCTAGCAGAAGCAGAAGAGGGTCCAGGATAACTTTCGCTATAAGGATTCTCAGCAGACTGTGAACTACATTCTTACAAGCAGAATGAAAGATTTTTTTTTTATTAGCATATTTTACTCTGATAGCCTTTGCTAGATTCAAATTTTATTGTCTGATTGCATAAATGAGTGCATAAATAAGGTGACAAACGCAACAACTCAACAAGCGCTCGATACCGCCTAGAAGTACTTTTTACTGGAGAAAATATAGCGTTATAAGGAACCCAAACGTGAAACAAAATATATCTTCATATTCTCGTTGACGCGACAAAAAACTGTTCTAATCAAACTATATAAGATGACGGCATACCGTCGACAAGATTATTTGACCGTTCGTTGATTAAAATACTTGAAATTTGTATTGTATGTTCCAATATATAAGCGATAACTCTAAGCCCCACACTTTGCTAAAAAAGGTAGTATTTTTAATGATTTTTAATAAAAAATTAATTTCGAACGAAAATCACGTTTCGCCAACTTTGATCAGTGGGGAGATCGTCAAAATAATGGAAGTAGCAAAAAATTATCGCGAGACACTTGTTTACTAGACCTTGGGGAAGTTTTTTCCCGAAATCGGTTTATGCCTTTGATCCTAATCCACAAAGTAGCAGCGGCGAAGAACAACTAATCGCTTCAGCGGTAAAGTGTTTTGACTTCAACTCGCTGCAATTTCCACAATTTTGGACCGACTTTCTTCAAATTGACGGAAAAAATTTCCCAAAGCCTATTGAACAACTTTCTTACGATAAGTTATTTCAAATAACATTTGTTCGTTGACCGTCCCATTGGTGGAATTTAGCGGAACGTTGTTTTCGTTCGGAATCAATTCGTTATATACGAAAACAAACATATTAGTTTTATAAACAAAGTGCATTGCTTGTAGTCATCGCTTATATATTGAGAATACAGCATACGTGATTTCGAGCGCTTGTCGAGTTGTTGCATCTGTCACCTTAAATGTTCATATAACTTTAATGAAAATAAACAATTTTCTGCAATACAAAAGCTCTATAGAATGTAGGGTTTTAAATATTTCTAATTATTTGTCAAATATGTTTTTCCATCTTTCGCTGTTTAAATTTATTAAAAAGAACGTTACACGCATTCTTAATACACGTTAGTCACTTCAATTTAATTTCAGTCATATTTTGGTATAGAAATTATTATGATATTAAGAAAATCTATTTAAAAACAAAATCTTTTATGCAAATAAAATTGAAACTCAGTTTATATTTTGTCTCTCAATTGATTTTGATCTCATAAAGATAAGAATGATTCATTTATTTAGCCTATATAAATTATACATATAAAATTGTCTACTTTCACTAAATACTTTAGGCTGGTGTTTTAATTTAGAAAGGTTTATGTTTTCTTAATTTATATCTTGAGTTTATATTGTCATAATAATAATACTGGCATATGAATTATAAAATATTTCAAAGAGTAAAAACTTACGTTTTACGTTAAAGCTGTTTGTGTCAAAAAAATAATTATTTTTATTATGTTACAAGGCTTTTTAAGATACGTTTTCAATTCAAATTAACCGAAATTCGTTTTTTAATTGAAACTGGTCCGATTTCATCAATTAATGTATTTAAATAAAATTCTTCTTATTGTAAAATCAGTTTATAATTTTACTTGACCCTACCATTTCAAATAGTAACAGCAATACATTTACCAATTTATCTAGTAGTACCATTTACAAATCAGCTTTAGTTTTTTCTAATGTGTAATGGCTATGTATATCTAAGACATCACAATTTTTGATATCATGCACAGTTGAAATAAGGTACTATTTCAGGAATAGTTTCAGGTATTACAATAAAATTCAGAAATACCATTTAAGTTTTTACAGTGTAAGTATACGAATAGCTATTATATGACCGTAACCGTACTGATGAATGTATTATTTCATGTATTGCATGAAATATAATAAAAACTATAAATTATTATATCAAATTATTATATTTACCAAAATAATTGACGATGACCGCTAAAGTAAAAATATAAGTATAGATCATCCTCATTTTTGTAAACTAGAATGAAAACTGACTAATGCTTAACCAAATAACTTGGTAAACTAGTGTATCTAAGGAATATTCCATTGCATCATCATACTACAAATATATAAATAAGTAACTGTTATCTCACAGATAGGTAAGACAACGAGGCTGTTAGTAATAAGATTGTTTTTCGCCGATAAGGGTATTTTCATAAATTTTTATTATGATCATTATTATTCTAACAAATTCATCTCAAATTGAAGGTTTTGGTTTCATGCGAAAATTCAGTGTCGCTGATATAACAAAATTTGTTCTCCTTGAGTACACTTTTAAAGGACTAAAGCCAAAATCGATTTTGCTAGCCAGCCACAGTTAAATAATAATTTTCTAGCAAAAGGAACAAATTTTAGACAAAGTACATTAATTTTTAGCAAAAAAAAAACAATTTTTAATTTAAAATCTCCGTTCGCTTGTCTCTCATCTCGCTTTTTGAACTTTAAAGGAAGGCAAGCTATGTTAAATCCGCCTACTCCATAAACTAGTAGTTGAAAAAATTAAAAATTTTCCGTATCTTGTCGCTTGAATTCTATCCCATTAAACTTTTGCTATTTACTATTATGAGCCTGTGATAATCAATTTATTCTTATTTCTTTTAAATCAGAATAATTAATTTTTATTCAAATATAAGTTTTTGAAATGTACTATCTATTTAATGGATTATTTGTTAAACTGTCGAATTTTACAAATACAGATATTTTTTTGGATTACAAAATTGTAAATTGACATGCATTTGTCATTAAAATAATAAGTGAATAAAAAATTTATTATTGTTTATAAGAATGTTTTGATTGTACATATCTCCAATATTAGGTATTTTGAGCTGTAACGTTGGCTAGCAAGATATCCGCACGCTGCGGGTCAGGCAATAATACCAATTGCATAGGATGTTATTTTTTTAAAATTTAAATTCTATTTTATTTATTACATTTATTTTTAATATTTTTTTTAGTTTTTCAATTACTTGGAAAAAGTTATTTTTCACCTTAAGTGTATTTAAATTTTAGTGTATGGTTATCAAGAGCTGTTCGATTGTATAAAAAAATGGTTCAAAACAAAATATCGGCTGTATTATATATTTAATAGCATTTGCAAAGTAAATAATGATATATCTAAATACATGTATAGTCATAAATAAGTTTTTTTAACGTAATTAAAAAAATTGGGTTTTGTAAGATAGAGTTGGCCCTCGCTGTCAAGATATCTTGAATTTTTCCCACCTGATTCAAACAGCAAATTGCTACAGCGCAAAGTTTTTAAAAATAGTTAAACAACCCAAAAGCAAAAAAAACTCATGAGAAGCTATCATACACGCGAAAATAACCGTCAGAAGAAAAAGGTAAAAAATATTTTTTTTAAATAATACCTAACTGTTTTAAATCTGGTGTCCTAACTTATTGTTCGAATTCTTTCATACTTTAGTACTTCACAGTACTTCACAGATAAGTGTATTATGTAAGTTTTTTGATTAATATAATTAAAATAATAACACTATAATCTCAAATAGAAAGTGTTACTTATTTATTGAGAAGTAAAATTTTTCTTTGGTTTACGTCTGCCGACGTTTTCTATCAACATGGCATCTTCCGAAGAAATTAGATGATTGGATTTTGCTTTGGTACACTTTTTTAGACCTATAGAGAAAGGATGATTTCATTAGCCAGCGGTTTCTGACCACTATTTATCTAAAGATTAACTCAAGAAAATTTATAAATTTCATTCAACAATTTCCTTTAAACTAAGTATGTAAGAACGCCAATAGTTAAAAAGTAAACTTCTTCAAAGAATCTAAAACTGTAGAAAAAAATGAATGTGAAATAAAGTAAGAATGATATAATAATAAAATATGTGCGATTTACTTTGTACTGTCAAAATAAAATAAAAGATTCTTGCCGAAAAAGAAGAGAACATTACAGTTTCAAAGATTTCACCTTGACTTAAAAAAAAGCATACACGTAATTAATTTTTTAACTCCAGATTGATAATGATCCGAGACAGCGAACTAAAAGTAATTAAAGGGTGTATTGTTTTACTATTTGTAAATTATTCCATGTCCATCCGATTCATTGCATTTTAAGCCCAACAAATCGAATCCACCACACTTTACTTAAATAGAATTTACTTCGATCTAATACACCGCATGCCAATCCATTTCAATTTACTTCATTTAAATTCACAACACTTTAATCTAATCCAATAAATTTAATATACTCCAATCAAACTCATTCCATCCCAATCCAATTCATGTCAGACAAATCCAGTCCAATTTAATCCAATCCTCTTCCATCCAATTAATTGCAAGCCCCAACAATTCTAATTTGTTCGAATTCAATTTATGCAAATTTTCTCTAATGCACTCTACGTTCGCAATTACAGGAAAAACCGATTTCGATGAATTAAAAAGCTACGTTTAAAACCCTTAGCCAGTATCTCTGGCAATTTTCCTGATTACCTTTACCGAGATTCTGGTGGTTCTAAACCCACCAGTAGGTCCTTCCATCATGTATTTAGACTGCAACCCACTCCGTCAATGACGGGCTAAAAAACCAGGCTTTTTTCCAATATGTCGGCGCAAACTGATCTGAACAGATCACTTCATTGCATTATAAAAATGCACTCAAAAAATTATTAGCTTAATGGGAACATAAGTTCAATTGTTTTGGTCTTACGATCAAGTTGGAAATAAAAACACAAGGAATATTCCAAGTCAATTGCATCAGGACTTCTTACCACAAGGTCGTATGGTCAATAAGGAGTCTTACCTTCAAGATATGCGCCGTTTGCGAGAGGTGATACGCAAAAAACGTCCGGAATTATGGAAAAACGATTCGTGGCTTTTGCGTCACGATAATGCACCTGCTTATTCATCGTTGGTTATGACAGATTTTTTGACCAAAAACAGCACCACAGTCATTCCTCAGCCTCCATATTTACTGGATTTAGCCCCCATTTACTTTTTTCTTTTCTTAAAACTGAAAAGACCCATGAAAGGACATCGATTTTCAACGATTGAGGATATAAAAACTGCATCGCTGGAAGAACTGAAGGCTATACCACAAAACGATTATCAGAAGTCTTCGATGATTGGAAAAAGCGTTGGCACAAGTGTATTATATCTCAGAGGGATTACTTTGAAGGGGACAACATGAATATTGAGGAATTTTTTGAATACTACCTCGTATTGTATTTATAGCTTCTAGGAGCCATCTATTGACTCGGTATTCATTCAGAATTTCTTAAAGTTTACTTCTATCTACCTAGTCAATAGCTTTTTCTGAGTCAAACAATTCACAGAACACTTTTTTTCCTATGCTCAAACTTTTTTCTGTGATCTCTCTTAAGCTAAATGTGTAATTCATACATGACCTTCTTCTGTTTTTTTCATTACCCTAACAACTAATTACTTTTAAGTATATTTGACTTAAGTACTTAATAAGATGGTCACTCTGTACGTATTTCAGTCGCTTTTATCTCCCTCTCTTTTGTCTATTGGTACGATTTATATATGTACTCGCTGCTGCGTTTAATCAGTTCAGCATTAACCCTGTCTACACCGGTTGCATTTTTTAAAGCTCTTAATTAGATCCCTAACCTCAGTGACATAGAATTTCTCAATCGAGGTTTCTAACGCATTGTGTTCTACACCGCAGTTGTGATGTCATGTAGCTTCATTTTTAGATAGTCCCCTAAAATAGTCTCTCAAAGCCTCTAGCATCCCATCTGCATCAGATAACGTTTCAAATTCACTATTTCTCATCTTGACAAATTCTGTACTTTTATTTCCCTAAATTTTTTTGTGAAGCAGTTTCATGCTTAAATTTTTCCAAAATTTACAATCCGCCTGCAAACAACTAAAAAAATTCTTCACTTTCGGATTCCTGTCTCTAAAAGTGACATTCTAGAGAAAAATGTCTTCCGTGTCAACATTCACTAGCGAATATATTGACCCACAGATATTGTCGATCGTTGGTAGGAGGAAGTTCAGTTTTTTTATTTTGTTATTTACTGACCAACTAAGTTTACACAGTTAGCAAGTGGTAAGAGCCCAGCACTAACTATACTTAGCTCGCCTCTTCTCTCTCACACTCCGTTCGTGTCAATATTTGAGAGCCCTCTGTTTAAGGCGCCAAATTTATAAAGGAATATCACGGAGTGAGAAAGGGAAGTAGTTAGAGGCACAAAAAACAATGGTTAATTATGAAAAGACGACATTTATTTTCACTTACATTGGTGTGGTCGGTGGCCTGATCGAAATCCGGAATTGCCAGCTGGAGTAGTGGAAGCGGAAGTAGAATATCCGAGTGACGGGTTGTTGCGGGCTGTGAAATGTCGGGAGTCATGATGGAGATCAGGCCCTTTCAACTTAATGGTAGAAATATGAAGAAGCACAGCGTCCACAGTTGGCCGCAACTTAAACCGGAAGTATCAATGTGTTGTCTTATTGTGTGTGTAGGTACTATATGTGAGCAGTATATATGTGACAAATGATTTAATTGAATATATTTATCAATAAAGTATATAAAGCAAGTGAAACAATTTGTAAAAATATGTGAAAAGTACTTGATTATACCTTCCATGTTTTTATTTATGTTTTTCACTTGCTTTATTCACTTTATTGATAAAAATATTTTATTTAAAAATTTGAAACATATTTGCAACTCATGTAATACAATATAATATAAATAGGTTTGGTTCATCAGGAGCGGGTTAGATACCACTTCTAACCACTTCAAACCTTGTTTTTCGTCCTTTGGAAATTGGTTATACTTTACGTAGCGAGACGAGAAACATCCAGGAACAACACACCTACGTTTATTTAATTTCTTCTTCGTCGGATTCATTTTCTTAAAAATTCATAAAGACTTTTACTGTTTTGATTTTGAAGCGCGTGTGCGAAACAAGGATAGATTCGGAGCATAGCGAGCGGAGTGGTGTGTAGCGGGGCGGACACGCAGTGCCAACAGTTAGCTGCAACTTGTACTAAGCCTAAAATAATAATCAAAATTCTTCATATTTATCCATTAGAGTTGAGAGGGCCTGATGGAGATATCCTCTGTAACGCAGTCAGGAGCGGAGTCAAAAACACTCAGGCACAAATCAACTTAGGGAGCGGGCTATTTTTAGTGACGAGTGAACGAGCAAGACTGACAGGACGTTCCTTCGTCCGTGACTTTGAAACCGTCGGGGGTGTCCGGCTCATCTCGGATGCCAGCCTTTGCCGCGAAACATTCTTCAGATGACAGGTCTTCTAGTAAAGCTGAAGATTAAAATTCTTACACCACAAAGCAAAATAATAAATATAAAATAAGAATTCCTTTCTGCCGTCAAACTGTGGAAGATAAGAAAAAATATGATGTTACAAACATTATCTACTTCAAATTCATTTTTTTATAGGTCGCATGGTTGTTATTTTATTCGTAAAAAATATTAATTATCATAAAAATAATAAATTTTTTTATACCAAAGAAAAGCTGTGAAAAAATGAGTGGACGATAGCTGCTTTACCAAAAAATAGCTACAAATTTATCAATAAAATAAATAAAATACACATTTTAATTAAAATTTAAAGAAATTAAATTCGATATTGCTACACTTTTCGCCTTTTTTTGAAAATGATCAACTTTTGAAAATAAACGATTATCTGATTACAAGGCTTTAAAGCTGGCTTACAATATTTGAATAATAAAGGTTTTCTGCGATCTTCAAAAGCCCTATCATATTCGATAAAATTTTTAACAAAACTAAAGTTTAGTAAATTTAAATTATATTGAAATCAAACTTAAAATCCTGTTGAAGTTTCAACAATCAAGTTAATGTATAGAATACCTAATAATAAAAACAAGAGTCCAACAACCAAATTTGAAAAACCAACACAAAATTATTCTATTGTAATTAAAAAAACAACATCCGTTTTCATAAGAAAATTGTTGTACAAAAATAAAAAAAAATAAAATAAAAAGGAGAAGGCCATGCACCAATTCTAATAGTATATTTCGATTTAATGATACAAATGAAACAGACAAAAGGAATAAATAAGAAAAGATAGAAGATTTGGTTAATTACTTTCGCATTTTTCTTTCCTTTTATTTATTTTTATTCAGGGATCTTTTTTTAGGAAAAAAAATCTTTTTTTAATGACAATAAAAGCATTTTATAGTGATTGTCTACATTTGGTCGTTCGATTGTTGTTTTTAACAAAAAAATTCTAACAAAACGTTCGAAAACAAGCACGTACTGCTAGGAGGGTAAAGTTTTTGTTAAAAATGTTACGTTTTATTTAAAACTCACGCTTTTTTGTTAAAGATTGACCTGATTAGTAAAAAATCAAACTGCTTGACTAAATCTTTATTTCATTGGTTAAACATTAAACTATTTTGTAAAAAAACTAAAGGTGGTAATACACGTATTCAAGTTGGTGTCACGTATGTGTCACGTTGTGACGTTGTGACATGATAAAGAGGTTAGGCCACGGACTGCTGTCAACTCTGACTATTTTGATTTGATACCTTTTTTTCAAGGTTTATGTGACAAAAAAAGTTATCCTGTTGTAATATTTGGATTAAGAGTCGGCATTACGTTGAAGGAAAACAGTAAGTACTTCTTTTTCAGCTTTTTTCAAATAGAGAAATAATTGATTATTTTTTTGAGTAGGAATTTTTTCTTAGGGATAACATTTAAAAAAATTCGAATTTGCTACATTTTTTGCCTTTTTTGAAAAAAATCAATTTGTTGGAAATAAACGATTATGTAAATATAAAGCCTTTGAGGTGGCTTACAATATTTGTGTACCTAAGTCAATAAAATTTTACTGATTATAAATATGAAATTACAATGTATTAAACATTCAGCAAGAAAATGATTTGAGTTTCTGAAAACAGAATAAGATTACATATAAGCGGCTCTAAAAAGTCATTTGTTCTTTCAGGTTATATTTTTTACCTTGGAACATGATAGAATTATCATAGTAAATCTTTGTGAATTACTATTAAAATCACTCTAACAAAAGTAAAATTTAACAGATTTATATTAAATAAAAATTTAATTCAAAATCCTATACAACGTCTTATAATCAAGTTAACGTAAATAATACCTTAAAATAAAACCAACCATCCAACAACTAAATTTAAAAAAATTACATAAAATGCTTGTATTGTAATTTGCAACAAGATCCCTCTTCCTAAAGGAAAATGTCTGAAGAAAAATAATAAAGAGAAAATAAAAACGACAAAGCAACGAAACAAATTTAAGAAAATTGATTTGGTTCGGTGCCTTCTTTTCTTTCTTTCCTCTTTTTTATTATTCTTCAAAGAATTTATTTTTAAGGAAATGGGATCTTTTTTAAATTAAAATAGAAGGATTTGATAGTCTTCGTTTGCATTTTTCTTCTTGAATATTGGTTTTATTTTCAAGAATACAAACAAAACATTCCAAAACCACCTCACACTGCCAGGGCGTACAAATTTTGCTTGAGAATGTGTGATTTCAGTTAAAAATTCAATAATTTAAATTTCTGTTAAATTTCATACTTTTCTCTTACAGATTTATCTAAATGGTAGAACTTTAATCTTCTTCACTAAATCTTAATTTGATTGGCTTTTTCTTTTAATCAATTTTTGTGAGTTGAAAATTACACTATTCAGCTTTTTCTGAAAATTCTCTTTTTTGAGGTTTAAAATTAAGCTATTGAATTATTCATTTTATATATTACTTTTTTCGATGTAAATTCAACTGCTTGTTTGAAAGTTTAACTAGGTTATTATATCTTTTGTCCAATGGTTAGAAATTGAATTGCCTTATAAAAATTAGTTTTTTTTCAATTAAAAAATAATTTTTGAATAATTCAGAAAAATGTTAAATTATAAATAAAACAATACTGTGGACATCAACAGGCATAGAACAATCGATTGTTTTTTAACCTTTCTTAAATTAAATTATTAGAATTTTCCACTTATATGTTTATGAAATCGAAGAATTATATCTATTGACAATTTTTCATACTAATAGATTTGATGCTTTCACGATGATTCATTATGATAAAGTAGATATTTCGGGTTTCAAT
>JAAAKG020189167.1:0-23185 GCA_010014905.2 Druon quercuslanigerum | reverse complement strand
ACGATTAAAATTTTTATTTCGAAATCCTCAAAAATGTATGTTTTGTTTCAAATTTTTTGAAATCATAACAGGTTTTTAATTATCTTTTTATTTTTATTTTTATCAATCATAAAATTTTTTTTAATTCCTTGAAATCTTCCAGATTCTTTTTAATTCCATGAAAACTCCCAGATTCTTTTTAATTCCTTGAAATCTTCCAGATTCATTTTAATTCCATGAAATCTTCCAGATTCTTTTTAATTCCTTGAAATCTTCCAGATTTTTTGAATAATTTAGCAAATCTTTTGAAAATTTTCAAAAATTTTTTAAAAAAATCCTTTTAAAATTTGGTTATTGTCTTGAATTTAAAATCCTTGAAAAGGTTAAAGGTTTTATTTCAAAGGATGACAAATTTTGGAAATTGGCCTAAGTCTTCTAGATTCTTTCTTGACAGTTTTGGAAATCTTTTAAAATGTTCTGAAATGTTTTGAAATATTCTTTTTCAAATAATTTTTCCAATTAAAAATCATGAACATTTTTGCCCAAGAATTTCAAGAAATTGTTTTATCATAAATCTTTAAAAATGTGGATTTTGTTATCATTTTTCGGAAATATTTACAAGCATTAAATTGTTTTAAAATTTGTTTTAAAACTATCAAAATATCTATCAAACGGCTCAAACTTTAAAAAAAAATTGTTTAATCGTTATTTATAAATGAAAATTTAACACTTTCATTTACAGGTTAGAAAGTTTTCAAATCGCACAATTAAAAAAAAAATATTAAAGTGTTAATTTTGCAAGCTAAAATTTTAATAATTTAAGGCTGTCTATTTTGAAAATTTAATTTTATACTGTCAATTTTTTTCTAAATATTAAATTTTTTTCAAATTCCTAATTGAGTGGGTTAAGAGCCGAGTATTTTATGCTAAAACGATATTTAAATAGGATTTTATATTAAATAAAAGCGTTCAAATATGAATCCATTATTTTTAATTATTTCAAAATTTAAAATAGTTGATAAATGATGATTATAAAATTTTTAACGTTAGAATACGTAAATTGTTTAATTTTGAAAAGGTTCAGAATCGCATTGTAAAATCAATTATTGTTAAATTTCTAATGCTAGAAATGCATGTCAATTTTTTGAAACTTTTAATTAATAATTAATTGTTGCTAGTTCAAAATGGTCTAAATCGAAAATTTAAGGCAAGGCTGAAAAAAGACCAAATCAAATCTCTTAAAATATATTATTTTATGTAATATATTTTTAATATATTAATATATTACAACTTTACTTTGAAAATATTGTTATCGAGGTATTAAATATTCCAAAAATTCGTTTCTTAGTAAAGAATAAATATTTAATAACTTACAGGTAGTCCAGATTCCACTAGCGAATTCTTTTCCCTTTCGTACTCCTCCTTCATTTTTTCTGGAGAAGGTAATTTTACCCTTCCTTTTAAAATTCCCAAGATGTATTGTGCTTGAATATGAAACATTGGGAAGGGGACAACAATAGCCGGAAGTCCCATAAAAAATAAATTTGGCATGTCCATGTGGATGAGATGTTTATAAATTGGTTCTACGTGATTATCTTTTGTACGTACTTCAACTTTACTTGACAGGAAAGGATACGTGAATTCGTAACCTGGAACAAAATTTATAAACAAATTTAATTCAATAAATAAAAAAAAATATTAGTGAACCACAAATGATTCAAAAGAAACAGGATTCAATTTTTTATGTAATCTTTACCATTTTTACAATCAAACCTAATCTTTAAAGATGAATTAGTAAAAAAAAATTTACTAATTAAATCAGTACTACGGATTTCGACTGATTGGGAGTTTAATCAATCCAAAAAGACTAATTTTCAACAATAACAAAATTTTAAACCCAATAGTCTAATTTTCATATAAAACAAAAAAATAATTTTGAACAAAATAAATTAACTTTTATAACCAAATTCCAATCGAAAAGAAAAGATTGAAATTTAACCAAAAATAGTTGGTTTTTAAAACCCAAACAAATAATTACATTTTTGACTAATAAATATTTTTTAACGAAAAACGGTGTCGCACGGTTTCAATTACAAAATTAAGCAAAAAAACTAATTTTGTAACCAAATAGTTACATTTACAACCAAGAAGATAAATATTAATCAAACAACATTAATGTTATAACAAAAAAGACGAATTTTGAACAAAATACATAAATTTTGTACTAAATACTTAATTTTTTAACTTATAAATGATAAGATTTTAACAAAATAACGAAATAATTACATTTTCAGATACAAGAATTATTATTTGAGGGTAAAAAATGAATTTTCAATAGAAAAGTTAAATTTTCAACCAAAAAAGATGTATTTTTAACGAAATATCTCAATTTTCAGGCAAGAAAATAAATTTTTCACCAAGATGATTAATTTTCTACCTAAAAAGAAAAAAAAATATATCAATTTTCAACAAGATCGTTGACTGTTGAAGCCAAAGTCAATTTCAACAACTATTTTTTTATAAATAAAACAATTTAATTATGATATAAGAATGATTAAAAAATTCCGAATTATAAAATTCCCGAATAGTAAAATTCCTAAATTGGAAAATTCCCGAACATAAAAAATTCAAAATTGTTTTTTTTTTTACAAAATTAATAAAATTATTACAAATAAAATTATATTATAATTGTCATTAACATTTTTTATTTATAACAAAAATATAATTCTTCGTATTCGCGCTTTTGACAATTCAGAAATATTTCTAGTTCAGATATTTTATAATTTGGCAATTTCCTGTCAGGAATTTTCCAATTCGATAATATTTTAATCTGTTGGGGAATTTTCTTATTTGGGAATTTTCCAACTCGGGAATTTTATTTTTCGGAAATGTCATTATTTGGGAATTTTCTTGTACGAAAATTGTATTATTTGGGAATTTTACAATTGGAGAATTTTATTATTCGAAAATTTCATTATTTGGGAATTTTCTTATTCGGGAATTTTCTTATTTGGAAATTTTGTAACTCGGGAATTTTATTACTCGAACATTTTATTATCGAATCCCAAATCGGTGAATAAATGGTGAATTAAACAATATTTAATGAGCAGATTCTATAGAAATTGTTATTGTTAACAATTGTATAATAAATAATAAACTTTTTTGTATAATTACCAGTGGCAAAAATGAATTCATCGACCTCTGCTGTTGATCCATCACGGAAGATGAAAGTGTTATGACAAATGGACTCAACACCAGGCCTCTGTTCAATATTTTTCGACATTCGGGCCTCTAGTGGTTTGGGCTGATTGTGACTCAGGTAAACCTAAAAAATGCGAAAAACTGCAAAATTTAATATTTTTATACAACTGTTTGCTACGAATTAAGATTTTAAATTCTACACTACTATTAATTTTTTAAACAAATATTAAATTATATTTTTTTCTTTTTAATGTAATTGGAAAAAAAGCTTAAGTTCAAATAACTGATAAAGAACATAAAAAACAGCCTATAAAAGTAATTCCATTTCAAGGTTTAATAATCTAATTTAATTAATTTATCAATAATTTTATTATTAACATCTAACATCGACTTTTTCCATTTCTGGTCAGTGTATAATTTTCAGGGTGAATAAATATTGTGTACTGACATACCGAAGGGCTTTTGAAAAATTTACAAATATTTTTCATTGAAAAAAAGCGTTTTCCAAACCTTAAAAGATTTTTGTTTGGTTGATCAATGCTCACTGAAAAAAATGTCCGATTTAAGGATAAAAGTATCCACAAAGTTACAGATATTTCAATTTTGACGCCCATTTAAAAAAGCACCATTTTTGTCTTTAAAATTTTATAGTTTTTTTTTGCCCAAAAAAGGCGGGGTTTTCCATACAATTTTCTATTTATGTTTTGGGAGCTTGGGAGTGTGTAGTAGATGTATTTTCTAACAAATAGTTTAATTTTCAAAAAAAAAGACGAATGGTTAGAAGACAGTTGAATTTTCAAACATAAGAATTGATTTTTTTGACTGAAAAGCTTATTTTCAGCAAATTGATATAAATTTTTAACCCAGAAGTATGACTTTTTACCATAAAAGATGAATTTCGAATCCAAAAGAACGAGTCTTCAATAAAACAGTCGAATATTTGAGCATAAAAGACATCAAGATAATAGTTGAATTGTCATTAAATTAATTATGCTTGCAACAAAATATTAAAATTTAAAAATAAAAAACTGTTAAATTTCCAGTTTAAAAAAACCTAATTTTTAACAAAAAAAAAACAATGAATTTTTAACTAGTTTTCACAGGCAATATTATTTCCTCATCCAAAAAGATGAATTTTTAGATTTAAAAACTGCATCTCGAAAAGATGACAGATGTTACCCATTAATTTCTTTTTGCTTCAGATTTTGTCTTAAAATTGCCGAAGAAGGAGTTTTAAAAGTTTGCACAATCTAAAACAAGTATTTTTTAGTTTGCACAAAAATATTTTAAAAAGTGTCTTTAGCAAAACTTGCCCAAAAAATTTCCAATCTCATTAGGTGGCTTTTCTAGGAAATGGTTCAATTGGTGAGTTAAGATTGGTTGGGGTTGCTTTAGTTATCGCTGATTCAATGAGAAGCTTTTTCGGAGAGTTTTCTTACAAACAAAAAGAGACATATTATGGGGCCTAAAATGTTTGCACAATCTAAAACATCTATTATTTAGTTTATATAAGCACATTTTTAAAAGTTTCTTTCGCTAACATCCCAAACAAATTGCCAATCTTAGTAGGTGATCTTTCTATCAAACGGTTCAATTGGCTTTCTAAAAACGGATTTGGGCTGCTTTCGTTTTGGCTGATTCATTTAGAATTTTTTTCAAAATGTTCTCTTACAAACAAAAATGATCATGCTAAGGCTTTTAAAATGTTTGCGCCATCGAAAACATGTCTTGTTTAGTTTATACAAACACATTTTTAAATCTTTTTCTTTGAAAAGTTCGTTCTAAAACCTAAGCCAAGTTAGATATCTTAGGTGGTTGTTCTACAGAACGGCTTAAATGTTCTTCTTAAAAAAGATTTGTGTTGCTTTAGGTTCCGCAGATTCAATTAGAAACATGTGATGGGATTTTAAAAGTGTGTCCAATCTAAAGCATGTATTGCTTAATTTGCACAAACACATTGTTAAAAGTTTCTTTGGCTAACTTATCAAAAACAAATTTCCAATCTTAGTAGGTGGTTTTTCTATCGAAAGGTTCAATTGGTCTTCTAAAAATGGATTTGCACTGCTTTACTTTTCGCTGATTCATTGAGAAACTTTTTTAAAGTGCCTTTTAACAAAACAAAAGTGATGATGGGGTTTAAAAAGTTTGCACAATCTGAAACATGTATTATTTAGTTTATACAAACACATTGGTAAAAGTTTCTTTCGTTAACTTATCAAAAAAAATTTTCAATCTTATTATGGGGTGTTTCTAGCAAAAGGTTCAATTGGTCATCTAAAATATATTTAGACTATTTTAGTTTTGGCATTCATTCAGTAAATTTGTTAAATTATCCTTTTACAAATCAAAAGGGACATGTGATGGGATTTTAGAATTGTGTACAATCTAAAACACGTATTGTTTAGTTTGTCAAAAGTTTCTTCCGCTAACTTTTCAAAAACAAATTTCCAATCTTAGTAGGTAGTTTTTCTAGCGAAAGGTTTAATTGGTCTTCTAAAAATGTATTTGGACGGCTTTACTCGCTGATTCATTAAGAAACTTTGTTAAAGTGCCTTTTAACAAAACAAAACGGATGATGGGGTTTAAAGAGTTTGCACATTCTAAAGCATGTATACATATACATTATTAAAAGTTTCTTTGGCTAACTTGCCAAAAAATTGCAAATCTTAGTAGGTGGTCTTTCTAGCGAGCGGTTCAATTGGTCTTCTAAAAATGGATTTAGACTGCTTTAGTTTTGGCTGATTCATTTAGTAAATTTTTTAAATTATCCTTTTAGAAACCAAAAGAGACATGTGATGGGATTTTAAAGGTTTGCACAATCTAAAACATGTCTTGTTTAGTTTTTACTAACACATTCTCAAAAGTTTCTTCCGCTAACTTATCAAAAACAAATTGCCAATCTTAGCGGGTTGTTTTTTCTAGCGAAACTTTCAATTGTTCTTCTAAAAATGTATTTGGACTGCTTTACTTTTCGCTGATTCATTAAGAACCTTTTTTAAGAGCCTTTTTTTATATGGTCTTTCTAGCGAACGGTTCAATTGGTATTCTAAAAATGGATTTGGGCTGCTTTAGTTTTGGCTGATTTATTTAGAAATGTTTTCAAAATATTTTTTTACAAACCAAAATGGACATGTAAAGGGTTTTAAAATGTTTGCGCAATCGAAAACATGTGTTGTTTAGTTTGTACTAACACATTGTTAAAAGTTTCTTCCGCTAACTTATCAAAAACAAATTGCCAATCTTAGCGGGTTGTTTTTTCTAGCGAAACTTTCAATTGTTCTTCTAAAAATGTATTTGGACTGCTTTACTTTTCGCTGATTCATTAAGAACCTTTTTTAAGAGCCTTTTTTTATATGGTCTTTCTAGCGAACGGTTCAATTGGTATTCTAAAAATGGATTTGGGCTTCTTTAGTTTTGGCTGATTTATTTAGAAATGTTTTCAAAATATTTTTTTACAAACCAAAATGGACATGTGAAGGATTTTAAAATGTTTGCGCAATCGAAAACATGTCTTGTTTAGTTTGTACTAACTCATTTTTAAATCTTTTTCTTTGGAAATTTCGTTCCAAAACCTAAGCCGAGTTAGCTATCTTAGGTGGTTGTTCTACAGATCTGCTCAAATGCTCTCCTTAAAATGGATTTGTGTTACTTTGAGTTTCGCAGATTCAGTCAGAAACATATTAGGGGTTTTTAAATTTTTGTACAATCTAAAACGTGTATTGTTTAGTTTGCACAAACACATTTTTAAAAGTGTCTTCAGCAAACTTTCCTAGCAAATTGCGAATCTTAGTAGGTTGTTTTTCTAGGAAGCGGTTTAATTGGTCTTCTAAAAATGGATTTGCACTGCTTTACTTTTCGCTGATTCTTTGAGAAACTTTTTAAAGTGCCTTTTAACAAAACAAAAGGGATGATGGGGTTTAAAAAGTTTGCACAATTTAAAACACTTATTGTTTAGTTTATATAAACACAATGGTAAAAGTTTCTTTCGCTAACTTATCAAAAATAAATTATCAATCTTATTAGGTGGTGTTTCTAGCGAAAGGTTCAGTTGACTTTCTAAAAATGGATTTGGGCTGCTTTAGTTTTGGCTAAAACATTTTTAAATCTTTTTCTTTGGAAATTTCGTTCCAAAACCTAAGCCGAGTTAGATATCTTAGGCGGTTGTCCTAAAGAACGGCTCGAATGCTCTTCTTAAAATGGATTTATGTTGCTTTAGGGTCCGCGGATTCAATTAGAAACATATTATGACGTTTTAAATTTTTGCGCAATCTAAAACATGTGTTGTTTAGTTTGCACAAATACGTTGTTAAAAGTTTCTTTCGCTAACTTGCCAAAAAAAAATTCCAATCTTAGTAGGTGGTTTTTCTATCGAAAGGTTCAATTGGTATTCTAAAAATGGATTTGCACTGCTTTACTTTTTGCTGATTCATTGAGAAACTTTTTTAAAGTATCTTTTAACAAAACAGAAGTGATGATGGGGTTTCAAAAGTTTGCACAATTTAAAACATGTGTTGCTTAGTTTGTACTAACATATTTGGAAATTTCGTTCCAAAACCTAAGCCAAGTTAGATATCTTAAGTGATTGTTCTACAGAACCGCTCAAATGCTCTTCTTAAAATGGATTTGTGTTACTTTAGGTTCCGCATATTCAATTAGAAATATATTATAGCGTTTAAAATTTTGGTACAATCTAAAGCATGTATTGCTTAGTTTGCACAAACACATTTTTAAAAGAGTCTTTAAGCAACTTGCCCAGCAAATTTCGAATCTTAGTAGGTGGTTTTTCTTGGAAAACGGTTCAATTTCTCTGCTAAAAATTGATTTGGACTGCTTTAGTTTTGGCTGATTCATTTAGAAATGTTTTCAAATTATCCTTTTACAAACCAAAAAAGACATGTGAAGGGGTTTTAAAATGTTTGCGCAAACTTAAACATGTCTTGTTTAGTTTGTACTAACACATTCTTAAATCTTTTTCTTTGGAAATTTCGTTCTAAAACCTAATCCGAGTTAGATATCTAAGATGGTTGTTTTAGAGAACGGCTCACATGCTATTCTTAAAATGGATTTGTGTTGCTTTAGGTTCCGTATATTCAATTAGAAACATATTATAGCGTTTAAAATTTTGGTACAATCTAAAGCATGTATTGCTTAGTTTGCACAAACACATTTTTAAAAGTGTCTGTAGCAAACTTGCCCAGCAAATTGCCAATCTTAGCAGGTGGTTTTTCTATCGAAAGGTTCAATTAGTCTTCTAAAGATGGATTTGCACTGCTTTACTTTTCGCTGATTGATTGAGAAACTTTTTTAAAGTGCCTTTTAACAAAACAAAAGGGATGATGAGGTTTAAAGAGTTTGCAAATTCTAAAACATGTATACATATACATTATTAAAAGTTTGTTTGGCTAACTTGCCAAAAGATTGCAAATCTTAGTAGGTGGTCTTTCTAGCGAACGGTTCAATTGGTCTTCTAAAACTGGATTTGGGCTGCTTTAGTTTTGGCTGATTCATTTACAAATGTTTTCAAAATGTCCTTTTACAAACCAAAATGGACATGTAAAGGGTTTTAAAATCTTTGCGCAATCGAAAACCTGTCTTGTTTAGTTTGTACTAACACATTTTTAAATCTTTTTCTTTTGTTCGTCTTCTCTTCTTAAAATGGATTCGTGTTACTGTAAGTTTCGCAGATTCAATTAGAAACATATTACGGATTTTAAAATTTTTGCACAATCTAAAACATGTATTGCTTAGTTTGCACAAACACATTTTTAAAAGTGTCTTTAACAAACTTGCCCAGAAAATTGAGAATCTTAGTAGTTGGTTTGTCTAGGAAACTGTTCAATTGATCTGCTAAACATTGATTTGGGTTTCTCTAGTTTTCGCTGATTTAATGAGAAGCTTTTTCAAAGAGTCTTCTTACAAACCAAAATGGACATAGTATGAGGCTTACAATGTTTGTACAATCTAAGATATTTATCGTTTAGTTTGCACAAACACATTGTTACAGGTTTCTTTTGCAAACTTGCCAAACAAATTGTCAAGCTTAGTATGTCGTTTTTCTAAAGAACGGCTCAATTGATCTTCTAAAAATGGATTTATGTTGCTTTAGTTCTCTCTGATTCAATTAGAAATTTTTTAAAAATGTGTACCTTTGTTTTTAATATACCTTTTCTGCATATTTCGAGACTTCAAGAGTAATATCGATTCCAGACCAGGAAGCTCCCAGGATGCAAACTTTCTTTCCAGCATATTTTTCAGGCATCCTGTACTGGTGACTATGGATAATTCCGCCTCGGAAAGTGTCAATTCCGCGAATACGTGGAATGTGTCCCACGGTGTAGTGACCATTGCATAAAATTACTGCGTCGAAAGTCTTGGTATTTACAGTTTTTGTCTTCAGATCGGTAAATGTCACCAACCATATCGTTTGACCGCTTGGCAGGATTTCTGGTTCAACACGATTGACCAATGTACTGAGCTGAAATGTCACACTTGTCGAGAATCTTTCTTGAAGGATATAATTAAATTATAAACAACTGTCAATGAGAATTATTCGCTACTATCTTATATTAGCCCTGGCGCTAGCTGTGATTTCGTTCAAAATAAGAGGTCCCCCCAAAAAAACAGTCGTATTCTACAGATTTCTAATTGCTGATTTCGATAACGATATTGATTTTTAAGGAAAAACCTTGCATTTTGTCATAATCCATTTTGTTATTAACAATTACTTTAAATCAAAATAAAGGAAATGTTATCTTATTAATCGGGAAAATGAAATAAAATCACATAAAAAATGGAAAAATTCCGAAAATTCCAAAAGTGCGAAAACAATGTAGCCCAGCACCAGGCCTACATAGTTTTTTAAGCAAAAAATGGAAAAGTTAAATTTACAGTAAAAAAAATTTAACGGAAAAAACATAGTTTCAACAAAATTTTTAAATTTTTAACCAAAGAGATGACTTCTCAACTGAAATGATGAATCTAAAACCAAAAATAAAAAAATTGAATTTTCAACATAGTACATTTAACCCACAAATAGTAATTTTCATTTGAAAAGACAATTAAAAAAAAGAATCTTCAATTAAGAAAAAATGAATTTTTACATAGCACTTCATCTTTCGACCCAGAAGTTTCATAGTCCAATCAAAAAGACGAATTTTCAACAAAAAAGTTGCAACAGTTCCATTTTCAGTCAAAGAAATTACTTTAAAAATAATAGGTTTTCAGTTAAACAAATTAATTTGTTTTTAACTAATTTCAAATAAAAAGTACTTTGATTTAGAATTAAAAACATTGAATTCAACTACAAAAGGCGAATTTTCAACAAAAAAAATAGTTGAATTTTCATTTAAGACAGATTTTAGTAAAATTTTTAATTAAAGAGAAAAAGCTTTAACAAGAATATTAATTTTTAATAAATTAGATTAACTTTGACGAAAGTAGTAGAATTTTAAATTAAAAACTATAAATTTTCTACAAAATAGTTCAAGTTCAACAAAAGAAATACATTTTCCAATAAAATGATGAATATTTAAGAAAAAAATGATTTTTTTAACAAAGTAATTAATCCTTCAACAAAAGAGTTCCCTTTTTAAACAGAAAGACGAATTAAAAAAAAATAGTTTAATCTTCAACCAAGAAAAAATATTGTTGAATTAAAAAAAAAACACTTGATTTTGCAACTAAAATGGATAAGCTTTGACAAAATTGTTGAATTTTAAACAGAATAAAACAATTTTAAAATAAAAAAATAAATAAAAATGTTTCATACCTAATATTCAAAAATAAAAAAATTGTTTTATATTGAAACTTTAGTACATTCTACTGCGCCTGTCTGATTTTACCAGCCTCTTTCCACTTAAGTAATGTTCCTTCATTAAATTTCCGTGATTTCTTTAAACATTTCTTTCTTCTGAAATCTGGATTAGACTATCCAGTTTATTAAAAAAAACGATCCTGACAAACTGGTTTTCCTAGAGCAATATTTTCGTTGGAATGAACGCAATTCGTGTTTACATTTCTGCTTTTAAAAACAAAAAGTTATTTTATTAAATCGAATAATTATTTATTTATTAGATATATAATATTTTTCTATTTTTGTTGGTTATATAAACATAATTTTCCTACGGTACAAACAAACTTTAAAAAGGTTTTTTTAAATTTCATATATGTCCAATCAAAATTTAAACAAAAAGGATAACTTTTCAACAAAACAAATGAATTTTTAACGACAAATACGAATTTTCAACCAAATAGTTGAATTCTAAAGAAAACAAAAATTCCATTTGAAACCAAATAGTTGCGTAATTTTTATTAAAACATATGGCTTAAAATCATTTAAAATATTATCTTAAAAATAATTTTTAAAATAAAGAGTCACTTTGTATATTTGCATCAATCTTAAGAAAAAATTGTGTTGCCTTAAAACCTGTCAAAATCTTTTTAAAAACTTCAAAATCTTATACTAAAATCTTCAAAAATCTACAATTTATTTTAAATTGATTAAAATCTTTTTGAGTTTAAAATTAGTTCTCTATATTATCAAAACGTTTAAATATCTCTTATGTTTATTCGAATTTTTTCTCTAATTTTGTAATGTTGCAAAAATAAAAAATTTGATTTAAAATCTTCGGCATACTTTTCCGAAAATGTAGGAAATCATTTGGAATTTTTAAAAACATTTATAAACATTTTCCTAGCATTAATTTATCAAAATAAAAAAATCCATTTAAATTTTCATGGAATCAAAATTTGTTAGCAATGTTTTAAATTTTTTATGAATTTTTTCAAAACTTCTAAAACTTGGAAATATTCTCTTGTAATTAATTTTTCAGATATTTCAAATTTTCTTAGGAATCTAGAAAAAGTTCATTATCTTTTCAAATTTTAGATCATTTTTGAATCTTTTAAAAACTTACAAAATCCCTTAAATATCTTTTAAGCTGACTCGATTTTCTTTAATGGGTCAAAATTAAAAGAATTGGCTTAAAATCTTCTAGATTTTTTTGTTTACATTTTTAGAAATTAAAGTTTCCCAGCATTATTATTTAAATACTTTTCAAACATTTGAATATCGTTTAAAATAAATCGAATTTTTCGTATATTTTTTTCCTAATTCGGCAAAACGAAAAAAGTGCTTTAAAATCTTTCAGATTCTTTTCTGACAATTTCGAAAATCTTCTGAACTGTTCTGAAATCTTTTTAAATATACTCTCAGAATTCATATAAAAACCCAAAAATAATTTTTAGTTTTCCCAGGAATCTATAGAAATTTTTTTCAATTCAAATTTTGTAAATCTGATAAAATCTGTACAGTAGTTAAATTATTTTTAAATATTTTAAAAACTTCTAAATATCTCATTAAAAGTTTTTGGAATCTTTTTTTTTTGAAAATCTTCAAACATCTACAGTTCAAAAAAAAAATATTTACAAGCTTTCAGTTATTTGTAAATATTCAAAAAACTTTTAAATATATCCTTAACTTACTCAACATTTTCTAAAATATTTTAATCTTGCAAAATTGTAACAGTTTGCCTCAAAATATTTTACATTCTTTTCCGAAATTTTATCAAATCATTTAAAATGATTAAAAAGCTTTTTCAGTTGTCTGTTAGAATTCATTTTTTACAATAAAAAAAATCATTTGAAATTTTCGTGGAACCTTTCAAAAAACTTCAAAAATTTGCTGCTTGTTTGAAATTATTGAAAATCTTCTCAAAATTTAAATTAATTTTTAACATTCTTAAAACTTTTAAAACTTCTAAATATATATTTTTTTTAATTCAGTTTTCCTGCCATTTTTTTATACATCCAAAATTTAAAAAAGATATCTTAAAATCTTTCAGCTTTTTGTTTTCCATATTTTGAAATCTTGCAAACTTAAAATAAATCTTTAAAAACATAAATTTTAAAATATAAAATAAACTAAAATTTTTTAATTACTAAATTTAAAATTAAAAAAAAGTTTTACCTTCATGTGCGGATGTAAATTAAAATGCTTGGTATAATCTAAAAGATACTGCCGTATAACACTGTGGTGAACGAAGGAAGGACCTTCGGGATCCTCAAAAGGAAAATCTGGGATCTGCATGATCTCCTTGGGCAAATTTGTCCTGTAATAAACAAAAATAAAATACATTTTTATTTCAAAAAACTAATTCTTTTTTTTACAAATAATAAAAATTGTTATTACATAGTTTAGTTTATAAATTTGTTTTAGAAATCCAAAATGTCAAAATTTGAAATTTAGACGAGCGAAATTTTTATTAACTATGACAAATTCTGACTTGGGACGGGGATTTTTTCAAAATTCCCTCCTTTTAAATCAGAAATATTTTTTTTTTTTAAATTCCCTGTTCCAATTTAAATTATAAATCTTTATTGAAATTATTAGTCCCAAAGTAAAAATTATATTTCTTCCCAGTTCCAAACTCAAAATTAAATTTCTTTACTGAAATTCTATTTCGCAATTTAGAATTATAATTCTTTTCGAAAATTTCCTATTGAAAAAATGTTTCTTTTATTTATTATCTGTCTGAAATGAAAATTATAAATATTTAAAAATAATTTCTGTCTCAAAATCAAATTTGTTTTTTTTTTTTTGTTTAAAATTAGAATTTTTTGGTAAAAATTAAACCGCTTATTAAGAAATTCATTTGGTTATAAATTCATTTTTCTACTTAAAATTTAACCATCTATTTTTAATTAAAAATTAAATTCTTTGGTTGGAAATTCTTTTTATTTTGGTTGGGAATTTATGTTTTTTGTTGTTAAAAATTTGTATCTTTTGTTGCCGAAAATTAATTTGTCTTCCTTGGAAGAAAATTCATTTATTGGGTTGAAAATTTAACTATTTGGTTAAAAATGTATTTTTTTAGTAAAAATCATTTCTTTAACAGAAAATGAAACAATTTCATTTTTTGTATACAACTGATTTTTTTTGATAAAAATTAAAAAAAAATGTAATCTTCTTGGTTGAAAAGTGATCGGTTGAAACTTTTTTTTTTCTTTTTGTAGAAACTAATATGTTGAGTCGAAAACTTAACTATTTGGTTAAAAATTCATTTTTTGATTAAGGATTAATCATTTCAGTCAAAAATAAATTTCTTTAACTGAAAATGTAACTATTTCATTTTTTGCGGGAAATGATCTTCTTTGTTAGAAATTTTATTTTATTTGGTTGAAAATTCGTATTTTTTAAGATTCTTTTTCTAACTAAAAATGTAACTATTAAATTTATCACTGAAAATTTATTTTCTTTAGGTTAAAACTTTATGCAGTTTATTAAAAATTTATATTTGTTTGAAGAAAATTCATCTTTTGGGTTCAAAAGTCATCTATTTAGTTAAAAATTCGTTCTTTTGTTAAAGATTCATCATTAACTAAAAATTCATTTATTCAACTGGAAATTTAAATATACCATTTTTTTGAAGATTGATCTTTTTTGCTATTGGTTAAAATTTAATTTGTTTAATTAATAATTCATTTCTCAGTTTAAAAATTCGGATTTCTTTTGGCTAATATTTCTTTAACTGGAAATTCAACTATTCTAACTGTTTTTTTGTTTGTTAAAAATTCATTTATTTTCTTGAAAATTCGTATTTCTTTTTTTGACAATTATTTTTCTAACAGAATATTTCACTTTTTGATTTGAGAACTCAACTATCTAAAACTCACAGATTGTTACTGACACCTGGATCGAAACACGAAAATATTAAAACTTTAGTCTTTAATTTTTCAATTTAAAGGTATTCTAACTGAAATTTTTTTAAACTTTAGGAATTTAAACCTGCTCATTTTGAATTTGTTCAAACTTATCAGAGTTGCATTTTTGAAACTTTAAATATTGCATATTGGCATATTTGAAAATATATTTTAAAAATGAAAACCTTAATAGCATTCAAATATCGAAATCGACTTTAATTATTTAATTTGTTTCCATAAAAAAATTATTTAATTTTCACCAGACACAGTTTTTTATGACAAATGTAATAGTTAGAAATTTCGATGAATTTACAGTCAAAAAATTACGATACTACACAAAGTAAGTAATAATGAGAAAGTTGAACATGATTTAATAATCAAGAGAGATAAGTTTAGTAGAAGACATAAACATCTTTCCAGGCCTCTGAAATTGACCTTTAACAAACTTTAACCATCTGGACTCTTGAAGTAGATTAAAACAAAAATAAAAATTATTTCGTAATTAATTATGTTCCTTCAATTAAATAATTCAATCAAGCTTAAATATTTACAAATAATTTACAAATTGTTATCTATTGACATTATTGTTTATCTCCATTGAAATAAAAATCTATCATCGGAATGCATTTTTCGTGAAATTAATCTATTACCAATTTTTCCAGCTTCATTAGTAAATCATTTGAAATTGTAAAATAGTTGCTAGTATGTATACGTGTTATGAGAGCAATTAACCATTTTATTGATAATTTTATTCATACATAATTTTATCAGAGGTCATCCACAAATTGAGTAGAACAATTAAATTTTAAGCTCAATAAATTAATTATTAATTGTCAACCAAAGTGATGAATCTTCGATAAGAAAAATCCCAAGAAAAATTTTAATAGGTGACATTTCCACAAAAAAATATTTTAATTTTCAACTAAAAAATTTAAATTGTCAACTAAAAAATATTAAATTTCTACAAAAATAATTAAATTTTCGATCCAAGCAAGACTAGTTTTGAAGAAATTAAATAAATTTTAAACTAAAAAAGATACATTTTTAATCATAAAAATATAGTTACATTTTTAGGTAGAGAAATCAATTTTCCATCAGAAAAAAAATGAAATCAAAAAAATTATGTTCTAATAAAAATCTACTTTTCTAACAAAATAACTGAATTTTTAATCCAAAAAAGACGAAGTTAAAAAAAAATAACTAAATTTTTTAACTAAAAAAGATACATTTTTAACCATAAATAGAATAGTTACATTTTTAGTTACAAAAATAAATTCTCAATTAAACAGATGAATTTTCAACGAAGGAGATACAACTTTTATCCAAAATATCAATTTTCCAAAAAAATACACTAGTTTAATTCTGAGTTAAGGAAATTAATTTTTAACTAAAATGATGAATCTTCAACCACAACGATTCAATTTTTTAAAAATTAGTATCAATAGTTTAATTTTTTACTTAAAAAAGACCAATTTTCAAACAAATATATTAATTTTTAACTAAAATATTCACTTTCACCAAAAATAGATTAGTTACATTTTTAGTTAGAAAAATAAAATTTCACACAAAAAAAAACTAATTTTCAATAAAATAGTTACATTTTTAAACAAAGAAATGCATTTTTAACCAAAGAGACAAATTCACCAAGAAGATTAAAATTATACCACAGTTAGGAAAATAAATTTTTAAACAAAAGAGAAAAAAGAATTTTCCCCTTTCCAAGGAAAGGTAGAACTTTTTCAACTAAAAAAGATATTTCCAACCATAAATAAAATAGTCAAATTTTCAGTTAGAGAAATAAATTCTCAACAAAAAAAAACGCATTTTCAACTAAGGAAATTAATCTTTAACCAAAAATAGAAAATAGTTAAATTTTCAGTGAATAAATTAATTTTTAGCTAACATGATGAATATTAAGTTCTGGTAGCGCGCTTAGCGCGCGGGTCGCTTCTCACGCAAGCTTGAGCGCGCCTAAGGCGCGCGACTGTTGATTCTTGGGCTGCGCGCTGGGTAATATATACGCAAGCCACAACTTTCATTTGGTGATTGTGAATTCTTTTTAGTTAAAGCTCCTTCGGCAAAGTATATCATTTCAGTAAACTTATATTATTACCAATCATGATATGCATTAATATTGAAACAAAAGTATTTTTACTGTCTTATTTTTATCATTAAAAACATGGATATTCTATTAAAATAAAAATTAGTATTAAACATTTTACTGCAACTTTTGCCTTTTAATTTTGTGCTTCTCTTGTGTCATTTTCTACAATTAAAAAAAAAATTTAATCTCATTTTTTCCGATTGAAAGAAAATTTAATCGCCCTATCTGAAAATAATTTTTTAATTTTTAATGTTTTTTTTTTTACAATTAAAACTAAAACTGCGTGCCCTATCAAAAATTATTCATGACAAATTTGAATGAGTTTTTGCTATTTTTTGCAAAAACAACGTTTGTCTATTTATTTTTTTCTTAGCTTGCTCCGTTTGTCCAAAATTTTAATTTTTAATTTTTAATGTTTTTTATGACTAAAAACAAAAACTATGTATCCTATCGAAAAATTGATTTGTAGATATTTTTTTATATATTTTCAAATTTACGAACCTGATACTGGAATTTTCAAAACAAAAGATGAATTTTCTTTAAAAATCAACTTTCAACAGAATACATGAATTTTCAACTAAAATGTTAAATTTTCATATAAATCAAATAATTAAATTTTCAGTTAGAAAAATAAATTTTGAAAAAAGAAGAATTTGAAACCGAAGAAATGAATTGTCAAACAAAAATAGAGCAGTTAAATTTTCAGTCAAAAGTTAGTTTTCAACCAAATAAAAAATATTTTCAATGATATAGTTAAATTTTTTACCAAAAATAGGAATTTTTAATTCAGAAGATTAAATTTATATTCCGCAAAAAAAAGAAAGTTCAATTTTCAGTTGGAGAAATGAAGTTTTAAGTAAAATGATAAATCTTCAACCAGAAGCATTAATTAATTTTCTACCAAAAAATAAAAGTTTTTTAAACCAAAATACATCATATTTCAATTAGGGAAGATAAATTTTTACCCAAATATAGAATAGTTAAATTTTCAATGTAAAAAGAAATTTTCAAACGAAAAATAATGAATTTTCGACCAAACACTTCAATTTTCAACCATGAAGATTATTTTTTTTTTACTTAAAAAGAATATTTATTAACAAAATACATGATATTTCAACAAAATTTTTTATTTTTGAAGGACCCCCCCCCCCTTTCAAGTCATGAATATTTAACAAAAAGTAAGAAGATATTTTGTCTACAAAACATGGAATACTTAAATCTTTAGTTGAAAAAAAATTAATCCAAATCAAAGAAATTTAAAAAAAATAGTTAAATTTTGCTAAAAAAAAGAGCTTGCTAAAATTATAAATCATCAATCACAAAAAATTATTTTAACCCAAAAAAGACAAGCAAAAAAAACTTAACTAAAAAAATATTAATTTCCAACCAAAGAAAATAAATTTGCAAGGAAACTAAGAAGATAAAATTTTTATTAAAAAAGATGAATGTTCGATGAAAAATTGAATAGTTCAATTTTCCGTTCAAAAACTAAATTTTAATTTTAAAAAGTCTGTTTCAACCAAATAAATAAATTCTAAGCGAAAGAGACAGATTATAAATCAAAATTAATTCTTCACCAAACAGGATTATTTTGATCAAAATACATAAAATATCAACAAAATATTTGAAATCTTTAAGGAATTTTTAACCATAGAAATTAATTTTCAACCAAAAAGTTTAATTATTCAACAAAAAGATTATTATTTTAACATAAAAGAGCATTTTTAAACAAAATAGAGGATATTTCAAACAAAAAGTTGAATTTCTAAATGAAGAAGATAAGTTTTCAACCAATCATGAAAAAAAACGTAAAAATTTTCGGGTTAAAAATATTTATTTACAACAAGCAAAAAGAGTTTTCAACAAAGTAATTCAAATTTGAAAAACAAGAATTTTTTTTAACTAAAATAATGAATCATCACAAGAAAAAAAAATTTTAACAAAATAGTTAAATTTTGAACAAAAAAAGCGCTCGCTAAAGGTATGAATCATCAATCACAAAAAATTACATTTTAACCCAAAAAAGACAAGTTAAAAAAATTAACTAAAAAAATATCAAGTTCCCAACAAAGAAAATAAATTTCAAAGGAAATATTTATGTTTTGAACCAAACGCATGAATTTTCGACTAAGGAGATTAAATTTTTTATTAAAAAAGATGAATGTTCGACGAAAAATTAAATAGTTAATTTTTCCGTTCAAAAACTAAATTTTGTTTTTAAAAAGTTTGTTTCAACCAAATAAATACATTAATTTTTAACAAAAAAGTTTAATTATTCAACGAAAAGATTAATATTTTAACACAAAAGACCATTTTTAAACAAAATATAGGATATTTCAAATAAAAAGTTGAATTTTTAATTAAAGAAGATAAGTTTTCAACCGATCATGAAAAAAAACGTAAAAATTTTCGGGTTAAAAATATTTATTTACAACAAGCAAAAAGAGTTTTCAACAAAGTAATTCAAATTTGAAAAACAAGAATTTTTTTTAACTAAAATAATGAATCATCACAAGAAAAAAAAATTTTAACAAAATAGTTAAATTTTGAACAAAAAAAGCGCTCGCTAAAGGTATGAATCATCAATCACAAAAAATTACATTTTAACCCAAAAAAGACAAGTTAAAAAAAATTAACTAAAAAAATATCAAGTTCCCAACAAAGAAAATAAAATTGCAAGGAAATATTTAAATTTTGAACCAAACGCATCAATTTTCGAGTAAGGGGATTAAATTTCTATTTAAAAAGATGAATTTTCGACGAAAAATGGAATAGTTAAATTTTAATGTTAATTTTTAGCTCAATTTAATTTCAAAAAGTCTGTTTCAATGAAATAAATTAATTAATTTTTAATCAAAAAGTTTAATTATTCAACGAAAAGATTAATGTTTTAACACAAAAGACCATTTTTTAACAAAATAGAGGATATTTCAAATAAAAAGAACAAGAAAAAAGAGTTTTCAACAAAGTAGTTCAAATTTGAAAAACAAGAATTTTTTCAACTAAAATAATGAATCGTCACAAAAAAAAAAGAATTTTTAACAAAGCTGATATTCGATTAAAAAAGACTTTAATTTTAAACGAAGAGCAAGGTGAATTCAATATAAAAAACTAATTTTTAATAAAATAGTTAAATCCTCAACCAAAACAAATTAATTTTTAACGAAAAAGATTGAATTTCTATCAACAAAAGATAAGATAAGATAAATTTTCAACCAAACATGGAATAGTAAAATTTTCAGTTGAAAAAAAATTATTTTTAACAAAACAAAAAAATATTTTTTATTTAACAAAGTAGGTTACTTTGTAACACAAAAGAATATCTTTTATAACAAAATTGTCGAATTTGTAAGAAAAATATATAATTGACTTCAAATGCAGTTTATCGAAAATTCCCTAAAATTCTCTAACTTGCTGAATATTCTCTGACATTCCTCTTATATTCGCTTAATGACCCCTAATGACCCTCTTGTAATCTATTCTAATCTCCTAATGACCCAAAAATGGTTGCATGATTTGCAGTTTCGAAGGATCGACAATGTCTGAAGATTAGGGATATTATAAATTTAATTAGTCTTCAGATAAAAGTTATAAAACAACAAATTTTAGTGAATGAATCAATAAACATTCCTTCTTTCCGAATAAACAAATAAAAACGCAGTGTAAAATTGAAAAAGTACTAATTATAATAAATAATTTAATTATTCGGGGCTTAAGTATTAGACACGTATTTTTTGTTTTTAACAAAAAAAAAACTGTTTACATTTAGGTGAATTATGAAAAAATTCAAAAAAATTTTATTTTAAAAAATCGTATACAGGGGAAAAAATTACATTCAATTTTCTTTATAAACTTGATATTTTTTTTACAATGATAAAAATTGTATCCGCTTTTTCAGAAAACTAGAAAGAAAATTTTTCTTAAAAAATCCCCTTTTGATATTTTCTCGGTGTTTTTTTTATAACCTTTTTTATAATGACCAAGCTAGAAAATTTCTGAATTTTAAAATTACCGAAATAATTTAAACTACTGATAATATTTAGTAAAGAAATTTAATTATTTCAAAAAAAAAGTTAACAAAACTAGAAAAATTCAGAAATTTCAAATTTCCGAAACTTCGTAAATATGATTTTCAAAATTCCAAAATTAGTACATTCTTGAGATTAGTAAATTTCCGAAATTTCTAATTACCTAGAAAAGTTTAAAATTCTCAACACTACAAGCTGCATTAAAGAAAACGAAATTACATAAATCATTTATTATAAAAATACAAGATTTTTTTAATATAAAATACAGGATTCTTCATCCATATATAATTAAATTTTTCACTGATGAAGATAAATTTTTAACTAAACATGGAATAGTCAAATTTCCTGTAAAAACATTAATTTTTAACCAAACCAAAACAATTTCAGAAAAATTGTTTATTTTTGAACCAAAAAAATGTTTAACCCCAAAAGACAATTTTTAAATAAAATAAATGAATTTTTAACTAAAAATGATAAATTTCCAGGAATAAATGAGAAAGTTACATTTTCAGTTGAAACAAAAAAAATCCGACCTAAGAAATGATTTTTTAACTAAAATGATGAATCTTGAATCAAATAAACGAATTTTTAATTTAATAGTTGAAATGGCAGAAAAATAAATTTGAAAAAAAGGATAATTGTATTTCTATCTTCAACTGAAAAAGATAAATTTTTAACAAAACAGGGAATAGTTACATTTTTAGTAAAAAAAAATTAATTTTTAACAAAAACAAAATTTCTCAACTAAAATGATGATTCTTCAAAAAATTAACAAAGGGGACAATTTTCAACGGAATAGTTAAATCCTCAGTAAAAACAGGTTAATTTTCAACCAAGAAAATTTCATTCATATTTTGGTTTGGCAAACGATATTATTTAGCCTCAAACAATTTAGAAATTTCCGATTTTAAATTGAGTAATATTTAATAAAAATATTACTCAATTTAAAACTTTAAAAATTAAACAATTAAAAATTAAAATATTAAAAAAATAAAATTTTAAAATCAAGCTTTAAAAACAGAGTAACTGTAAAGAAATCTTGGGAATAAAACTGTTTTCAAAATTTGAAAACAGTTTTGCGTATACATTTTTTAAAATTAAAATTAAATGATTTAATTTATAAAATTAATCTTAGTTATTATCATCATTAATTTTATTAATTATTAAATTTCTTTAATTTAATTATATTATTTATTAATTATAATTATATATATTTAATTTTTTTTTAATTATTCAAAACAGCACAATTTTCAATATGAAAATTATATAAATTTAACATTTCAAAACCATCCCCCTTTTATCCGGAACCAAAATAAAAAAATAAGTAAATAAAACCCAAATTGTCTTTCTTTCCACTCAATAAATATTTTAAATATAAAGAATGTCCATAGTCCAATTTAGAAAAAAAATTTAATAATGTAAAATATTAACCAAAACGTTGAAAATATCAAAATTCCATCTTCCAATTAAAAACAAAATAATAAACTGAAAGTTCCTCATTCGAAATCAATAAAAATATTAAAAAATACAACATTATCCTATTTCATTTCAGAAATAAATTGAAAACAAAAATTTTTTATTTCAATTTATAAAAAATTTGAAAATAAGCAATTCATTTTCTTCATCATAGAAAAGGTTTTGAAACTCAATATAACTGTTTAAAAATTGACTTTTCCTATCCAGAAAAAAAATCGAAAATAAATTTGAAATTCTTCAAACGTACAAGAATTTTAAATGAAACTAAAAAAGACGAATTTTAAACCGAAAAAATTTGTTTTTTAAATAAATTTTTAACAAAAAAGAACCAGGTTAAATTTTTATAAAAAAAGAAAAATTTTGACATGAGAGTATCTTTCAACCAAATAGTTGAATTTTCGACTGAAGAAGATAGATTTTCAACTAAGCATAGAATAGTTAAATTTGCAGTAAAAAAATTAATTTTCAACCAAAACAATAAAACAGTAAAACTGTTAATAAAAGAAGTTAATTTTTAAATTATAGAAAAGAATTTTTAACTAAAATAATCAATATTTAACCAAATGAATGCATCTATAAAAAAATGCAGAAAAGTTTGAAAATAAAAAATCTCTCCTTTCATCATAAGAAAAATGTTGAAAATGATGAATCTACCCCGTATTAACTCTATCAAAATATTTTTTTATATATTATATCT
>JAAAKG020189156.1:0-24884 GCA_010014905.2 Druon quercuslanigerum | reverse complement strand
GCCCCTTTTTTGGAGTACTTCGGCATGGTTTCGCAGACGTTGACGCGAAAAGTGCGATAGCTCTGAGTGTTTCTCGCGCCACAAAGCATGCAGTCGTGCCATGTAATTCTCTCGTTCAGGGGTTACATTCGCTTCCTAGCATTCTACCAAGTCGTGATTTTGTCGCTCCATCTACCTAAAAGTCCCAAGATTTCGACGGGCCACCACAATGATTTCATCTTCATTGCCTTCCCCAGCTCTAGAGTGGTCGGCATTGTTGGCCAATCCTTTGTCGGGAGCCCTGCGCGTTCTATTGTTTTGAACCGCACTTACTACATCTATGTTTGGTCTTCTCATTGTTGTTCCAACGAGAAGCTAGGGAAAAGGGTTCGTCCATCCTTGTAGAGCCCCGCATAAAAGGATAAGGCATCGTACTCTGAGAGGTCGCCCAGTATCTCAGAGTCACTGTCCTGGACACCTCACCCAGGTGCCATTCAGCTTTCGGCACGGTTTTCACACCTCCGCTTGGCGGTTAATTCCTTCGGGACCACCCCTGGACAATTGTCCGCGACTGCCTATTAATTTTTTGTAGCCATATTCAGCAGAAACCCTTGGTACAGGGACCCCCTATTCGCAACCCGAGGGTGCGTTCGGTGGCTTTGCCATAGGCCCTTCAGTTTGATTCTAGAGAAATCAAAACCAAATATATATATATATATATATATTGCTGTACACGATGAAGGAATCCCTGACCTATCGAGTGATCCAAAAAGGATGTAAAAATGTTTTAAAATTACTAAATGGCGGCTTTTTTTCTTAAAATATAAAAACTGGATTTTCTTAAAAAGTCAACCTTTTAACATTTTTATTTAAGTGTATAAGAATATCTGACACAATGTTTACTACATTCTTTTCGGAGAGCATGTAGCGTAAATTCTGTACTACAATATTGGCCTACAATCCTATGAATCCACTCTAAATACCATCTATAGCCACAAAGGACGTGCTTCCACCAACGTGCACCGTTAGTTCGATGTACGCTAAAGCTTGATTGCGGATTATAACAATATATGCAGACTGGAAGACGAAGCGAGAAACTTTCTGCAAATTCTGCTCATCTTAGGTACTAACAAACGATGCAGAAAAGGATTACTGATGCGTTGATTTCAGTTAATCCATCCGATGTATTACGAAAACATGGAAAACCAATAGACGAAAGAGAAACTGGATCAAGTATATAGCACGTAATTATCCATTTAGCTGCAAGGGTAAATCCACAGATCGCTGAGAGTCGGCAGAATATTATAACAAATCATTGCTGAGTGTGGTCGGTTTATCAAGCTTACCTCACCACGATATTCCGATTATGGATTTGTATTCCTAGTGTTTGCCTTTCGTATTCCCCGGAGCATAATTAGCTTTGTTTGCTAAGTGTCTGATTACCTGAAGGCCAACACAACGATCCGGCCACGCAACGCGAAACGAGCGCGTGGTAGAATTTACCTATTACTTGCTAATTAGATGTGTGCCGAATAGCAATAGTACTCATCACAGCGTGAGCCAGCAAGAAAAATTTAACTAACCACACTAGTCAAAAAAAAATCGCGGATATGCAACATCTGCTGCGATTCTGAATGGAATTGAATTTACCTTTTTGCCATATAAGGATGCTTCTAGGCTTTCTCTTTCTACTTGCCACAAAACGTTATTACCATATAGAATGAATTTTCCCGGGCTTTTTCCGTTGCGACAAAGAAAATCACTAAGAGGCGTGGCAAGAAAGGAATAATGCTCATGTGGTACAAATTAAGTAGATTCACTTTTTAGCTCTACGAGAGGGATTTAAAGTTTGAACTTAACTACCCTGATAGAATAATTACTAGAATGAGCCCCAAATTAATGTTTATTTTCTGTTCTTTTCAAACAGTTTTAAAGAAAAAATGTACTATGGTCGATGATCATAGTTCAGACAATTTTTGTACTACGTATTTCTTCTATTTGTACCTGGTTGCCTTTCCCAAAAAAAACTTTAAGTCCTTTCTCTATTTCAAAATTTATTTCATAACAAATTTTATTTTCTGAAAAGAAACAAATTTTGATTTTATTGTACATATTTGAAGGACCCGAAACATATTTTATTTAGTATTTTTTGCAGTCTCAACGTTTCTAGCGATAGTTTTTAATTCTTGTGGTTCGAATTGAGAGTTTCTTTAAGAGCAGTTTAGATATCAAAGGGTACTTTGTCACGTTTATGGGGTATGTTTTCAGATAATAGATAGAGAATAAATAATGAATATGCTAGAGTGTACGATTATTGGTATTTGTTAATTTTTTGCAATGTTTTTGTCCGAAAAATATATCTGGGGATTACTGTCAGAACAAGAATCATTCACAGTTATCGTACATTTTGATGTTTGTATAAAATTCATGAAGTTATCAAAAATTCCCTAAACAATCAATAGGAAGACTTCCTTGGAAATTAAATTTATTTGAAAAAAATTTCATTCTTAAAAAAGTAAATATATGCGCAAACTACAATTATACACTAAATAAAATTATACACTAAATAAAATTCGATTGTTTAAAAAATATTAAGATTTACGAAAAAAGTGGTACTTGAATTGTTCAGCTCAAAGAGGCAAGACACAAGATTAAAGACTAAAAAATGGCTTTAAATATTTACAGAATATTAAATGAAAAATTAGATGTTCAAAAATATGAAGAAATCACTACAGTTCTACTATTTCTAGATAAAATAAGTTGATACTGAAATTTTAACACATTTGGCAAGGACAATTAAGTACCGTTCACGGACGAGTATTTTAATTGCACTTAAGCAATTAAACATTCGGTATAATTCACCATGTTCGAATTGAATTGCGTTTCACCAGAATTCCCGATTTACGATTTTAATTTCGCGATTGCATTCAATCGATTTCAATCAATATTTTTTAAAGTTCATAAATACAATTTTATTTTAAATCTGGAGTTTTTAATTTCACTATAGACGAAAATTTGACTTATGAATCGTGTCACTCTTAAAGGCTTTAATCTTATAATAAAAATTTTTAATTTACATTTTGGCTGAAAATGGGATACCATTGGAACACAATCTTAAAAATAGGTTATTTTAGGGACCTGCTATGAATCTAGGATTATATAGGAGAATATAGTTCTAAATTTCACTCAGAAATAAGTATTTTATAAGACGATATAACGTGAATGAAAAACTTTGCAATAAAAGTCATATTTGTTAACCAGTTTATAACAATAAAGATAACAATAAAGATAACACTACATAAAACCTCGTCTTTCTCTTTATGTTAATCAAAATAATTGTTAAAATAATAATAAACCAGATAATTCTTAAAATTTAAACATTTTGATAACCAATAACCAATATTTCATATAAATCCTTTAAAATATTTTTCATGAAAAATAATAATAATTATATCTGCTTTTCGAACCTTAATATAGTTGTTTTTGTGACATTGAATTGTTAATCAATCTTTCCCGGGCTTTTAAATCGGTTATTTTGTTGCAAAAGAGACACTTTAAATTACAGTGTCTTATAAAGCTTATTTTTGTATCACAATATGCCTTGTCCCAATTATATTTACTTTACTCACTTAAAAATAAATTCGATTAAATATGATTCAGTGTCATCCGGTAACGTGTCCCTTACGATATTTTTCACATTGATAGCAACATATCTTTTCAAGGAAAGCTCAATTGGTAAATAAAGCTTTTTTGTTTCCAAGTATTATTTATATATATATATATATATATTTATATTTATATTTATTTATTTTTAAGTTAGTAAAGTAAATATAATTGGGACAAGGCATATTGTGATACAAAAATAAGCTTTATAAGACACTGTAATTTAAAAGAAAATCCAGAAACATGAGCGTTTAATATTCCAGTTAAATGTTGTTGTCAACTTTTTGATTTTCACTCATTTAAAATTCAAGATTGTCTTTTTTTTATTTTACAATGAAAATATTGTTTACAATATAAATAAATATTAACCTTTATTGTTAAATAATATAATACTTATATATTATATTTTATGTATTAAAAAAATACAACATAAAATGTAAAAAATTCTTCAAAAATATGTTTTTTTAGCTTTTTGTTAAAAATCATTAAAACCTTTTTAACTTTTTTTATTTCGGAATCTTCTACCAAATATATGGTTGAAGTGAAGAATATTTAAAAGTGTAAATGATTTGAGTATGTACGTCTGTAAAATTTAATTGAAAATTTTAAATTAAAAGTTTGATTTAAGGACTTCATAATGAAAACTTTTCTGCATGTGGGAAATTGGAAGTATCCTTTATTTCGATTTAAGTGAGAAATTTTATTTATTTTTTGCATTTTTTAAATTTTCTTTCTCTACTTTTCTTTACAAGTTATATAAGTCGTAAGTCCTATATTTTAATATCTGCATTCGTTTTAACGTGAATGTATACTTCGCTGTTAAAACCAATCCACTAACTAATTTGATAGTGCAGTGAACTTAAAACATGGCTCTCAAAATATAGAATACAGTATTTATTTTACAAACAGTCCCATTAATTCTGACAAAGAGCTTTATCAGTAATGGAAAAAGTAATTAGTGCCATATTAAAAGGACACCTAACATTTAAAGGAGACCATTTACGACCATAACGGTTAATAGAAAAGATATTAAAGGAAGATAAAGGCGAATTTCATACATAATGAAAAAATATGATTGATGACAGCGATCTAATTGAAAAGATTCTTTTTTTGAAATATATATTTTGTTTATTTTCTGAAATCAAGTTTATTTGCCAATAGTTTATTTACACAAAGAGAGAGAACATATAACAATAAAATTAAATGTTTATATTTCATTAATAAAAAGCCACCTGATCAAAATAAATGGCGTAAATCCTATTTAAAGGTGGTTCATATGTATCGATCTTTTAATAGAATCACCTTTGCATGCATCCTTTTTAAAGGGGAAACACACAGTAGTATCCTAAAAATATAATTATATAAATTTCAGTTAATTCCCAATAGCGAAATAATTTTTTGTGGTTTCCTAAATTACATCAACGGGAAACTACTATCGTGCATAAAAATGTGAAAAATGTACTCTAGTTAATTAAAATGTAATTGGACATTTGGCAATTAATTTATATAATATTTACAGAATTAATGCTATATATATATATTAGAATAAAGTAAATATGACTGTACGAATTCTAAATTACTTTTTAAATGTGTGTTGAGAATATTTGAACATAAACTAGTAATGTGTGCTTCAACCAATTAATTGTTTTAAAAAATTCAAAAAAACAAAAGCGGTGAAATAAGTTAACAGTTAGTCGAATAATTTTAGCTAAAACAGCTGAAACAAATAAAATAATTAATAAACAAAAGTGTGGAAATTATCTAATTCGCAATCGTAAAATATTTCATCATTGTTTAACTGAAGGTGATTAAATCGTTAACCGATTATTTGTTTTTATCATTTAATTACTTCATCTGAATTCGTTTGATTAGGCTTTGGCTGATTTATCCATTTTTGATCGTTCGAAATTTATTAAATGATTAATCAGTTGAAGCATATAGCACTACTACCAACATATCCATTCTTATTAATATTTGATGGGAAATTCAAAATTTAGTAAAGATGCAAAAGCTAGAGCATCTTGAGTCTGAATAATATTTTTTGTACGAGTGTTCGTGATGTTAAATGTTAGCACGTAGTGAAGATGATGAAAAAAGGTGATAAAAGCGACAGTGAGACTGAAAGCAGAAGAAGCGGGAACTCTGAAAGGAAAACCAAGCACGGGCAAAGGCACGCGCATTACGTGAACTTGTGCCAAAACTTTTATCTTTAGAAGACTTTGGCAATTTAGAGAACGGTTTCAGAAAAAGAAAATATGGTACTGAAGAAGGAAACAGAAAATGCATTGTGCACTTGTATTGCGTACCGACATCATCATACTTTGACGGAGGGTTGCTGATACAAACATAAACGTTGTATTTTCCCAAAAGTACATCTTTTATCTAGAAAGACCCCAACTTAGTTTACCACAGTGATGCACACTGAAGAGTTAAAAACTTTGAGCATTCATATATAGTTTACTATGGAAAATATCATGTGAGGAAGAAAGTTATAAAATAGTTATTAGTAGACATTCTTGTATTTCAAAATTATAGAAAATACCTCCATTGAAAAAAAATATGACTTTGGATCCCTAAATTTGCTTCCTTTGACTACAAAAGTGGAATTAATTTAGTAAATACCTCAGGAATGTTTTTGATTAAGAAAAAATAGGTTTTCGCTAGTATACAAATTTCCAATTATAACTACTAATGTATGTAATATAATTACTTTATTCTATATTTATTAACTGATGATTGATATTTCTATTCGTGGTAAAGAAGTAAAATTGAAAGTTTAATTATTTTAATATCTGTATATCAATTATCAGTTCAACAGTCTTGATAATGAATCGTTTCATAGTCAATTTTTATCAAGAAAACGTACGTTTCGACTACGCTGCGGGTATTCTTCCATGTAAATAATCTAAGACAAATAAATCTTTAAATCTTTAAATAAATATTAATTTTTTAAATAAATATAAATAAAGTAATATAAGATATAAAAATAAAACATAAATTAAATGTTTAAATAAGTAATCATTATTCGAAAACCTTCCTAAATGTTCAGAGAGACCTACGATATCTGATGACGAGAATGATGCCGAGGATCAGGTTGTAACACCACTAACGAAATTCAGATATGCTGAAATTTATGTGACAATTTCTCGGAGGATTGTTTCTGGACAAAGTCACGTGCCAGATACAATCGCTGCTGCTTTAGACTTGAATGAAAACTTTTTCGAGGAACAATTTGCATAAAACAGAAGAAAATTACTGATTTTATTCATTAATCTGCTATTTGTAGCACACCAAATGGACCTTTTTAGAGCCAACAAATTTATTTTACAAAGAATCACGTCTCGTTCTTTTCATAAATTTTATAACAGGCATTAATTTAATAACGGATAGCCGTATTTTTCCCTTTTCCTGATTCTTTTAGAATACAACAATGTTTACGTTCAATTAAGCTTGGTCTTTTTGCATGAAATATAAACGCAAAAAAAAGGTTCATACAGCCCTCATCGGAAATAATTTCGCATCTACTAGAAATTCATATTATGTGCTACATAACGTATTATAAACGTATTTAAACGCATTGCATAGGTTTATATTCTTATTTTCGATAATACGAATTTTCGATAATTCGAAGTACCTACCTAGTTTTAACCAGTAAACAAACACTTCACTTTAACGCCCTTTTATACTTTTATATTTCAATGAGATGCTCGCCTTTTATAATACACATGTAAAACTGTCGTCATTTCTAATTAATTTAAATATATTCTGGTCCTTACAACTAAGTTACTACATCCCTAAAATATTTAGCTCCGTTTGATATAATAAATCCTCTTTTTCCAGTTTTAAAAGGCTTTAATTAACAATTGTGTTGTTTGTCTTATCAATTTTTTTCATCAGATTTTTAATTTATTAAAAAGGACTGCATTTCGTAAACCATGGACGATACCAAAAAATCTACTTTAATCAAATTGGACAATATTCAATGTTTTCATAATTATTTTCATACTACTGCAGGTAAAAATGATCCTTTCTAAATATTTTTAAAGTAATAGTACGATTTATTTATATATTTTTAATTTTAACTTAGTTTATGCACCTTGAACAAGAATGCAGCGTGGTCGGAACGTACGTTGCTTTGATAAAAAGTAGTGATTAATAAATTTATTATTGCTCTAAATCTGCTGTAGTTTCTTAGGTAACCTTATGTTAGAAAGAAAGTTCTGCATATTTTTTTGTTACTATTTCAAGTATATTTGTCCTTTTAATTCATGATTATACATTCTGCAAAGATCTTCGCTACTAGATTAGGTAATCTTGTTCAGAATTTTTGGCTAGTATTATATAAAAAATATGAATTTGATTTTATTTAACTTTGATTTAAGGAGCATTTCTGCAGGAATATTTCTATTAAGAACAAATATACTTCCAAATTCCAAAAATTTCTCAAATTTCATCGACGTACATCATACACTGAGCAGCTATAGGTTTTTTCATTCAAAATAAGGTATCACTTGTTTAATAAACTAAAAAATTTTGAATATTTAAAATAACACTTATTAAAAATTTCAAAAATATCATGAAAATTTTAGAAAATCGTAAAGATCACTAATTTTTTCAAATTGCTAATTGAAGAAATTTGAGACATTTTTAGTATTTAAAAGATTTTACTCGATTTGTTCAATTTAGATTACAATAAAAATTTAAAGAGGGTGTTCGTACGCATAAATATTATCTGAGTTAATAAAAATTGATGAAATGCTTAATCTGCGATAAAGTCACGAAGTTGAGAATGGGAGCTCAAGGCTTTAAAAGTTAGAAAATCAGGCACCCCTTAAAGATAATAAAAGATGACATTTATCATCTTCATTCTCTTTTCGCCTGCAATCTTACTTCCTACATTTTACATTTATGAATAATTTTTATAGTTTTTTTTATATAATAAACATAAAGAAATAATTAAAACTTCCGCGGTTTCTGAATATTAACTTACAATATTCAAGATGATCTGTTAATGGAGATATCAAAGATTTTCGACTGAATACATTTGTTGCTTATATGTGTATGTAGAAGTAACAAATCATAAGAGATTTAGAAAAGTATAATTACTAATTATAAAGATAGTTGATAAATTAATTATGCTTATTAATGCAGAAACTATTTAAACTACTTTCCAGTAAATTAGATATGCATTTTTATGTTGCTGAATTGAAATTTACAAGTATTCTATAAGAACGTAAGCGGTCTTGAGATTAGAAATGCAGTGTGAAGAGATCAGTCGGAAAGTGCAGGTCGTGTTACACATTGTTATCTAAAATCAGTTGATTTTGTTCACAGGCTGACGGGACGGCGGAAACGAAGAGTTACTTTATTTTTACAGTAACGGAATACGATAGTGGAATTCCATTTAGTTGTCAGGCTGAGAATTCGGTCATGTTAAAAGAGGGTATGAAACCCTTGAAAGAAACAACAACAATCGAAGTCTTGTGTGAGTACGCACTTTAATTAATAATTACACTCTAGAACTACTAGAATTCCTTGATTGGAAAATACCAATATAAAGCTAATTTAACTTTTAATTGCATCTACGGGATAATTAATTTTTTATATTGGATATGAATTCTGTTCTCTCTATTTTTAATATTACAGGCTTTAATTTCGTTGTGCAAAAGTATTGATCAATTGTAGTATTTGCAATGGGATAAAAGAATAGGGGTGGATGCAGAATTTAATTTTACGTTTAGAAAAGGGTATTCTCTCATCATTTGTAAATTGAAACTGATTCGTTCTTTCTCTGTGAAAATATAAAGGTCACTTCCGCAAAGGATGAGGAAAATTAATCAAAGCTGTATTTTTTCATACAGGGCTTTTTGAATCTTCCTATCTCCAGTACTGGCAATATTTAATCTTTGTAAATCAATACAGCTGAATTTGAGAAATCACAGAAAAATATCCGTTATTTTAATTTATTATGATGTGTAGAATATATTAATACAGTAAAAGAGACTTTCCGCACTTAATTCACAATTTAGAATTTTTTGAAATGCAAAGGTAACTTATAAAATAATATTATTTATCAAGTTTGGTGGATTAGATAATTCTGAAATCTAGACATTACATAAACCATTAATAGCACGCAAGAGAAATACATATTTCATTCAAAATACGATCATGCATTCAATTTTGTTTTGCTAACAAAAATTTGATTTACAAAAAGCCTCAACTCGTAGAACTGCTCATTTTTTAAGTGCTTCATTCAACATGGTATGTTGCCTTTGATACTTCATTCAAAATATCCTAAATTTTATGAAAGAGGAATACGAACGTGACTTATAGTAAAATGTGGTCGTAGGAGACTTTATGCAGACGCCATTTCCCCAATAGACTTGCAAGCTTCCACTTTTCATGACATCGCTCTCTTCATGCAAATACGTATTTCTACAACCCTCTCACGTAACCTTTCTTCGATGAAGACTTTATATATCTGATTAACTGGTTTCCTACACCTATCCCCTAACGTCTTCGGAAAATAGGAACAGACGATCAATAACGAATTGTCCAAAAATGTAATTTCCTTTCTTTGTCTCAATTCTGATGTAAAACATGATATAACCTGTTTTTCATTCCTTAGTTTTGTAACATGCAAATTAAAGATTTTTTTATACTTACTAGGAAGGCTACCCGATTGTCCGACTCCGATTTCACTCATTTTGAATTATGTTTTAAAGCACTAAAAAATAAGGTAAACTTATTTTTATAGTGCCCAAATGTTAAATTTATGTTATAAAATTGCAATAACATATTAAATTTTAACCATAATCCCTTCCAACAGGGCTTAACTACCCCCTATGGCTGACATACACGCAAATTTCTGATTTTCACCTAAATTAAATTTTATTTTTGAATGAGAATTGAAGTGGTATAAAAAATATAAAATCATTCATTAATCATTTTACACTACATTTCAGATGCAAGGAGCTTAAACTACCGTGAATGTAAATTTGCATATTCTTGAACAGTTATAACAGTTGCAGTTTAATCTTTGTAGTGAAAAATTATCTTCAGAACAAAAAAAATTGTAAAAATAGAAAACATCGCAGTCTACGGACAGGAGGTTTCAGGAATATTAAATTTTACATCAAGGGCAGTTTAAACTCTTGAAATCTTAAATGGAGTGAAAAAGTATATAGTTTCTTGTATTTGTATACTACTTCATTAATCGTTCAGAAATAAATTTGAATTGGTTGAAAATCAGAAATTATGTTATCCCTAGGGGTAGTTAACCTTCATTTAAGGGAATGATGGTTGAAATTTATTGTTTTACTACAATCTACTAATATAATTTTAGTCTAAACAAAGTCCGGACTTGATTTAAATGAGTAATTTCACTAAAAATTATATTTCTCGACACGTTCAGAAAAAACTATTTTCTTTCAAGTGTGAAAATTGGATAAATTAAACTTTTAAAATTACAGATGAACCGCTAATTACAATAAAACCGAGCAATATAACTGTAAATGAAACAGAGCAGTTTACAATGTTTTGCGAGTATGTCGCAAACCCAGCAGCATTAACCAGTGTAAGATGGTAAGATAATTTATATCTAAATAAGTAAAGCTCAATTATTGCATATTATAAACTTTAGCAACTGACAGAAAATCACAATGAAATACGCATGATATTTGATTGATCAGCTTAATCGTATTTTTCCAGATATTTGGTTTGATTATGAAATTATTCTCTTCTTTATTATTTAAACATGAGCGGTTTAACTAAATAATAAACGATTATACGGTAAAAAAGAAAAAAAACCCTAGTGATAAGTGATCCATAAAATTTGATTCTGCGACCGAGTTTATATTTTGTGAAACAAGCAAATTTTGAGTCATGTAACTTCGAGCTCGCTCATACACCACCAAAAAGGCTGCAACAAAAAGTAGTATTGGAGGAAATATCAACAGTTTACGCGTTCAACTACAGTTTTTTTCGTTCAATGCGGATATACAAACGAATCATGAATTTCCACCGAGACGTAGAGTATCCTCCAATATTGTGTAATCATTTACTATCTATAAGTTTTTTCTCTGTAAATTTTGTATGGCTCTACAATTGTGGAGCGAGACTCATGAATCTTTCCGAAATATTTATTTTACCAACAAATAATATTTCCCACATTCTGTTTCTTTACTACTTTTTATTATTTCGCTTATTCGAATTATTATTTGAAATTATTTTTCCGAATTATTAAAAATGAGAGAAAAAGATACTTTAAATAAATTTCGGCAAAATAAATATAAGGAGATTTAATTTTTGCGTAAAAAAATATTACACATAATTGTGGATAATTAGATAAATGTATACTTTTTGATATTGATTCTGAACTAATCTATTCCGGTTATTACATTTTCTAAGTAGAAAAAGTAATAATTCAAAAACTACACATTTATAAACATTGACAATTTAAAAACATCCTGAAAACAATGTTGAAAATAAAGACAGGTATCTTTTGATAAAATGAGGTGAATATTTATGCTTCAGTTAAAAGAAATTTGAATTGTATTCATATAGGAACCAAAGCGTTTTGAAGGCAACTTAAACTTCCTCATCTGAGAATATTTATAGAAAAAGTGCTAGAATGAACGATAGAAAATTATATCAAATTAAATTTATAAAAATACATTAATATGAAGTTAACATCACGCAAATTTTTCTTTTTCTTGATATTAATCTTTCTTTTTGGAGTTATTGATTTCAGAGAAATGAATAGAAATTAAAGAAATTGGATGAATGTGATTAGAGGGCTAGTAACAAATATTAAGTAATTTTATTCAATTATTTAAAAACTTAGGCTAGATGCATCACAAAAAAACGATTCGTTAATTGAAAAATTATAAGGTTTTAACAAGATTTTTCATGTTAATAACAAAGTATGTAATAATTTTAAAAATTAAAGCAAGAAAGTTAAACTTGAAGAATGTATATACTAATAAAATTAGAAAACATATCTTACATTTGATTATAAAAAAACACTGTCGTGTATGCATATACAGTTTAAATGTAAATCTTAAACACGTAATTGATAGATCGAATGATAGATCAGTTATTTGTTCTTGATAATAAAGTCTTATAAATATGCAAGTAAAATTTTACGCAAAAAATAGAAAATTAGACCAAATAATTGTTTATATTAATCGCTGGACTTGAATTTTTTGGTTTTATTTAAACTTTCCTTATTATAAGTTTCCACTGCTCATACCGGTAGTTTTGCTTTAATTAATCACTGATAAAGAAGTCTAAATTGTTTTCGAAATATGTTGTTCGTTGATAGTATCAGAAATACGAAGAAAGAATAAGGAAAGAAAGAGAGATTGGTTTTGGATGAAACATCCTTTTTCTCTTTTTTCTTTTGCTATATATTTTCTCTATTAATCCGGTAAGGTAATAGATAAATATCTAATTTAGATTTTTTTTTTGCATTTTTTTTGTTCTAATTTCGGTAAATAAAATTACTTATGATAAAGTAGATTTCATATCGGTCTTAAAAGAAAATATAATTTTTTTAAAGTTTCTTTATGTTTCGTGATGAATTGTACTGCTTTGATTTCATAGGCTACGAGATGGAGAGGAAATCGCATTAGATCCGGCAGAATATGATGGAGGTACCATACAAAAACCAGATCTTACTGTAAAAAATGCCACTTCCGAAGATATTGGGAACTACACTTGTGTATTGGAAAACACGGTCGGAAAGGGCAACACATCGGATTTTGTTGAAGTTTCGGTATTTTGTATGTATTTATTTACAGCAACACTACTGATTTTAACATTTTTCCTATGAAAACAAAAAATTCCCTCAATTTTCACAAAACACAAAAATTAAATTAAAATTAAAATTATTTTGACCTTTCCTTTTCCCATAAAATATTGTGTAAAAGAAATAATAAAATTTGCATAGAAAATACTTATTAGGAAGAATCAAAATTCCATATTAAACAGGGAAAACATGATTTGAATCGTAGATAAGCCTGAGGTGGAAGTTTCCATGGAACCAAGAGGTCCTATCAATGAAACTGACCGTGTGAACGTTTCTTTGATTTGTGATGTCACCGACGGAAATCCGAAGACCTTGATTGCCGTCCGCTGGTATTTGGATGGGGAACTCCTGAAGGAACTTCCGGATTGCGCTAGAAACACGACTCCAGTGACCGCAGATGAAATAGCCACCTTCTGCGACATTGATCCAAGCAAATTGCTCCTGGAGGCAGTTGGCAGATCATTTCATGGAAACTATTCCTGCGAGGGCAGAAATGAAGCTGGTTGGGGGCCCATATCTTCTAGCACACCGGTCGTTGTAAACTGTAGGTCGCTTTCTTCTTGAAATATGATAGCTACAGGATAGTTTTGCATTTGCGTTCTCATCATATGTTGATTGAAGAGTTTTTAAAACTTTGCTTCATTCCAAATATAGATTCTATTTCTTATTTTTAAAATATTTAGACAAAATAAAAAATGTTACCAGCGTTGTAATGTTCCTTTCAGATAAACCAGGACCAGCCATGATAACATACGAGCCCCTCAAAGTCATTAAGAAACAGAGTTTAACCATTACGTGTTCCGTTGAAGACCCAGGAAGACCTGAAATCACAGGTTTTAAATGGATGCGTGGGTTACATCGACTCCCAGATGAAAATCAAGCAGTGCTTAAAATCGACTCTGTAAACCTTGAAACTAAAGCCAATTTTACTTGTTTGGCCTACAATTCGGCTGGTGATGGTGATCCTGCGTCTACTTTTATTGACGTGCAAGGTAAAGTAGAGATTGTATTTTACACGAAGTTAATAAAGTTTAAATAGGTTTTCAAGAAGAGAAATTGAAAGGCCTCTAATGAGTGGAAATAGAAATTAGTTGCTTTCTCACAGAGAAGGTTTGTGTTAAACTAAATTTTAAAATCTACTTTTTGTCCTTTTTCTGTATAATTAGTACCCAGAAACTCGATAGGTTTATCTATTCATATCAGAATTTTTTTTGATACTACACGGAGATAAATTTCAGGATATTAATTCACGGCACTACTCCATGACTTTATTACGCTTTGGCGCGAGAACTAAGATCTCGGTATCCTTGATATCAAAGCATATAGACCTCGAAGTCTCAGGTATTAAATCACGCCCCTTTGGTCTCTGGTCTCGAATTCTATGCTTTTGGATTAGAGTCCGAGACTTTAAATCACGTGAAAATTGTAGCTCTAAAATTGGGCGCTTCCTTGAATTTATCTCTTGAAATTTCTCTCCGCGTAGAAATACTACATTTATATATCCAATTTATTTGTTGGCGTCTTCGAGCCGCGTCGAGTGTCCTGTTAGAGAACCTTCCATGTCGTCTTTTTATCTAGTAATAACGGTTTATAATTTTATTAATTTATCATTCATATTTTTTATATTAGGAAAACTGGTTATTATGGAGAATACAATAAGACTGTTTCGCATTTTCCAAACACATTGATTGGCATATTAAAAAACTTTTCATAATCTCATATGCACTAGTAATATCTATTCATAATTTTTGTTTAATATATTGTTTATATTGTTCGTATGCAAGTTAAGAAGAAGGTGGAATCGTGACAAGGAAGAAGTTTTTTAGAAAATATTCCAGAATGTAAATAATTTAAATAATTTTAAAAGATCTTAAGAGATTAACGTTCAAAAATAGCACATGATTTCAAACTAGTATCTCTAAGATTAATAAAAAGTTATTAGCTTTAGTAAAAATTCTGAAAGCATCAATTACTTTAAATAAAAGAAAATTTTATAGGATTTCTTAGAGGTCACCAAATTCACAGATAATTCCAGAAGCGAGTACTGAAAAAATACACGAGTCGTAAAAAATGTCCTCCTCCTTGTTGTTTACGATATTTTTTATAACAAACGTATGATTTCTGCTTATATTAGAAATTTTAGAAACTTCATTTTTATTGTGATATGAATTTCGTAAGATTTCTTGAAATTACTAAAATTTAGGAAATTTATAGTGAATTTATAAATGACCAAAAACTTAAAGAATTTGAAATTTACGAAAATTCAGGGTCCAAACATTTTTTAAATTTTCCGAAATTTACCGTACTTCATGGTAAATTATTGTAGTTTATCGGGTATTCACAGTACCATATTGCTACACCTCTAAAATCACTTTTTACACCTTCAAAGCTGAAAAAATAGAACTTTAGCTTCACTTTATAGGCATTGAAAGGGGCTATGATCAGCCACATTTTATGAAAATTATTATTTTAAAATATTGGAATATATTTTAAGAAACTAGTAGATTTTCCTACTATTTTTTGAATGGCTACTGAAAGATTTCTTAAGAATTGAATGAATTTTAAAAAAGTCAGTAGATTTTAATAAATTATCAAACATTTGTGAACATTTAGATCATCTCTAAGAGATTTTCATTCGTTTAAAAAATACAATTTCTCTTTAAAATAAAACTTGAAGAAATATTTAGCACATGGCATAAAGATGTGGATTCTGTTTGATGAAATTTGGATTCAAAGTCTCTACAATTTATCATTTATCTTTTCATGTTTAGATTTAATTTTTATTCTTTTTAAATTGAAAATATGTCGAATTTAAATTATTTTTAGGATTGTCCTTTCACAATAGCTTGGGAACAGTTTTTAAGTAAATAATATAATAACATAAGAAAAGATGTTTTTCATTACTTCGAAAAAAATGTTCAGAAAATAAGAAATTTTCTATATCATATAGTTCAGTTTTAAATGCTTAAATGGTGTCCAACTACATATAATTTTAGACACTAGAAGAAACGAAATTGAACAGCATTCCAACTTTGAGTTGCGAGCACTGTCAAATTGTAAAATAAAAGGCTTCCGCATTGAAATTGCCTGCAGTTTCATTGAACTAAAACCATTTTCATTGATTGGAGTAAAAAATCCTGAAAGCTTTCAAATTTAGCTCAATAAAATTTCCATACTAAAAATGTTCGAAATTCAGATCGCTCTTAATTGAATACTCTGATGTTGGATTTTTTTGAAAAATCTTCTATTTTAAATATATAAATTTTTTGATACCGTTTGTTTTAAATGTAAAAACAATTCTAAGCTTTTAAACTCTACATGTATGCTCTAATGCATGTTCTAAATGTAAGAATTGGACACAAGAATAAATTTAGGCTCTATCTGCCCTTAATACTATTTTAAAGTCGAATTCTGCAGAATCCAGTTATTATAATCCAATAAAACTCCAACAAACCTTAAAATAGTGTTAAAATAAAGATACGTAACTTTTCTTTTAAAGGGAAAAATAATCAATAATTTTGCACAGCTCCTCCGGCATTCATCAAGAAACTGCCTCCTTACGTTGGTGTCGCGTACAACGCCTCTAATGTGAGCATCGAATGCATCGTCGAATGTGATCCAATTTGCAATATTTCTTGGAGAAAAGGCGACAATTTTATAGACTTTTCAGAATCGAAACAATACTCTGTTTCGAATGTTCACCGCCAACCTGATCTACGAACATTTGATTTCGAAAGCATCCAATCCACTTTGATTTGGAATCTCTCTGCTTGGCCAAATGGTCAACTTGATAGAATAGAGGACAATGGAAAATACACCTGCGAAAGCACTAGTAATAGTGTTGGAAGAGCTGTAAATAGCAATACTACTTTTCAAGTAGAATGTGAGTTTATTCTATTTTAAAAGATATCTAATGGGCCCTAATATTCTTACAATTTTAAAAAAATCGACTTTTACATTGTCACAGACTGCTGGTTGCAAAATTAAAATACTAACTTTTCAAAAATTAAATTAGTCCGTGTTACAAATTTAATTTTTAATGTTTTATTTATGCAGTAAATTTTTTTCTGATTTTAAATCTGGAAAAAGATGCATCATGTTTCTTTAGGTGATAAAATCCATTAATTGCAAGAATTTAGAGATAAATTATAAAAGAATATTAGATAATTTTTTGTGCGGCTAATTTTTACTTTGATGTAAAATGAATATGAGTAAAGGCTTAAATATTATTATATGGTGCCTTTAGATCCACCTGAGAATCTGACAATCTCTAAAAGTGTAGTAAACGTAGTCGTTGACCATATACCCGAGAAAATAAGTTGCGCAGCTAAGGCTTATCCAGAACCACAGTTCGAATGGTATCGTGAAGGATCCAACGAAATTTTAGGAACTTCAAACACTCTGTCATTTGAACATGCATTTCCAAAAAGAAGCAATGGAACTTATTACTGCCAAGTTAAGAATCGTCAAGGAGTTCGAAATATATCTACTTATATAAATGTTCAATGTAAGTCGCTTCACATGAATTTTCGAGAACTTATTCAAATATTCCAAAAATTAGTTGAATTACTAAAATTATTTGATCTATATGTGATATTATAGAAAAACTGTTAATATTCTTAAGTACATATATGACGATGTTACTAGATAATTATAATAATTTTTAATTATATTATTATCTTTCCCCCAATAGACAAACCCGAATGTCGAATTGAAAGAAAACGAGAAGATGGTCAAGATTACGTCGTCTGTTCAGCCGAGGCGAATCCAAAGGAATCCGATTTTACTTGGACGTTAAAAGTTGGGAACGATACTTTCGATCAAACTGCTGAAACGCGCGATGGAAAAAGTTATATTTTGTTAGAAGATGTTAACAAATTTCGAACTTACATTTGTGTCGCAAACAACACTATTGGCTTTTCAAGCCAGTGCGAACTCGACGTTCCAGGTCAGAATTCAATATTTAAACTTCCATAAGTCTTTCATCTTGCTTTATTTTTATTTTTTTTTTTACTTTCTCTACTTTTACACATGTTTAACACTTTTATACTAAGATAAAAAATTATTTTTAAATAAACTCTTTAACTTATCATAAAGTTACATTTACTTAATTAAAACTTTAAATCTCAAGTAAGGTTAAAAAAAGTATTCCTAGCAAGTACACAAACTTTTTTCATTAAAATATTTCATCAGATTCTTTTTACCTACACTTTTGATCACTGTAAGTTATAACTTAGATAAATTGAATTTCTATAAAGGCTGGGGCTACGTGTACTGAGCTTTTGGTACAAATAGCCGGATTTTTTCAGTGCGCGTAGAAACTTCCTTCTGTAAATGGATTTATCTTTATAATTAGTAGCAAATTGAATATTTATTTTCAGGCTTATCAATCTTACCTATATATTTCATAGCCCGCCTGGGATATGATGGTAAGTTTGGTATTTAATTTTTTAATTATTCTCTCCCTAGTTTTACTCATATAAAAGAGTCATGTATAATTCGCATCTCTTCAGGGTGTTAATAGTTATTTGTGATACGAGGACCCAAGTGGCACTTTTTTGGCCGTTTGTGAATGTTCCAGTACAAGCCGTAGTCGAGGCGTAGCCGAGACGAAAAATGAGTACAGTAATTAACTCGAGGCAAAGTGACATTTAGGGACTAAGTGTCACACTCGATTTTTATGACACCAGTATCATAAGTGCAAATTGGTTGCATAGAGTCATAATCTAAAAACCAGAGAAGGTCCAGAGACAGAGTCCGGTAATGTGCGTGGGATAAACAGTCGATACTAAAATACCCTAAGTATTCCAAGTACTCCTGATAAATACCCTTAATACTTTAAATACCTTACGTAAAAATGTTACGGTCTATGCCAAAAAGTGCTATTTTAGGTATCGTTTGCAGTATCTAAAATCGCAGTTATGATGGTGATGTGACACAAAATATTTTTATTGCAACGAGAATGGAATATCATAATAAAAAATGGCCTATATAGGAAATTAGAAATCTCGATTACATTCGATCGAAGCTGAAATAAATTGAAAAGAGCTTTCTAGAAAATTGAATATTGCAATTTCATGTATGATAACAGGGTACTGTTACGCAAATATAATTTTTTAATCTATAAAAAGTGATAGATATTGTATACACAGTAAACCGCAAGAATAAATTTTACGTTTAAATTGGATAAAAATACTGCAGCATGTTTATCTGACGAAAGATAAAATTTATCTAACGAAAGAAAGATTTATCTGCCGAAATCTAAAATGTATTTTGCGGAAATAGTTATTTGACATATGCGATATATTAAACAGCTGCGGCTAGGTTCAAAAACAAAAACGATCACTATAAACTAACCAAAATCCAACCTATATATTCTGTAAGTGTAGGTGAATTTTTGTTGTTGTTAAAATTATTTAAATAATGTGAGACGATTTAAATAATGAATAATGTGAGAATTTTCAAAATTTATGCAGCCGTTTAAAATATCACATGTTTCAAATAAATCTTTGCGTAAGATAAATTTTATCCATCGTCAGATATACGTGCTGCAGCGTTTTTATCTAATTTAAAGATAAAATTTTTTCCTGGGGTTTATTTTGAAGTGGCATAAATATTTCCTTATTTATTATTCATGTTGACAAATAATAGGTTGTAATCATTTTTATTTATTTTTACTCTTATTTGCCCTGACTGAATGTTTGTATCCAAATTAAACTTATATATAATTTCTACTTACTGTCACTGACAACTAACCAGTAACAACTAAACAACTAAACAGTATTTCACAGTGAGTATCAACCATCTTAAACTTAAAAGTTATTGGATTTAATGCTTCTTTACAGAAAGTATATTCCTATAGACTAGTGAGTAGTTCAAAGGTAAATTAAAAACTAAAAATTGCGTTCTTAAAATATTTAAATCCCTTACAAACTATTTCAAAGTAATAAACAATAAAGAATATTAGAGTGCAAACATTCTTTAAAAAAATTTCTTTTTTAAAAAATAATGCTTTAATAACCTTAATGATAAAGAACAATTTTCTCCTATACAAAATCTTCCATAAAACGTATTTTTTTTAATTATTCGATTCTTTTATAATACTTTATTATTCAGTTCTAAATGTTAAATAAAATTTCGTATACAATTATTTAAATATTTAAAGCGTAGAATTAAATATTTCCTATTTCAAAAAAGACTCAATCCTTTTTTCTTTAAATATTTAAAGCGTCTATAAACTTTGGAAAAACAATAAACAATTAAGAAAAATCGGATTCAAAAACACATTTTTAGAGCCTAATAACAAAAATCTATTTTCTGCTGCATGAAAACTTTTACAAAACGCATAGTTTTTTTATTAGTATGATTCTTTCATAATACTGTTATACTGCGTTTTAAATCTAGAATAACAATTTCTAAACAATAATTTCTAATCTGTTAAAAAATTGCCCTAAATTTTAGTTTTACCTATTTCAAAAAGGACTTGATATTTTATTTTCTTTCTTAATATAAAATAATTAAGGATCATAATAAAAGCGTATGCTGAAAAAAAAGTTCAGTGCAAGAGCTTATAGGTTAAACATAATCGAGGCTTACAGTCACTGATCAAATTCTAATTAGAAAAAGATGGTATTTTGCACTGTGGAGTTCGGAAAATTTTGAGTTTTTCAGCTACAAACTTGGATAAATAGAAATTAAATCAAATGACAATTATCACGAACAAATTATATAGCAAATGAGAATTAGAGTAAGGAGAGTGTTTAAAAACTGCGATGAAATATAAATATTACATCGCAATTTAGAAAACATATACATCATTTTAAATGAAATTCTAGTCAAAATACATTTTGAATAAAAAAATAAATTTTGGCAACCAAAATTTTAAGCAATAAAAATAAGGTCATACTATAATTTGAGGAATATTATTAATAACAAACATTTGTTTTAATTTTCGGTAATAAAAATACTCGACACACTTTTGAAGAACGTTTTTCTATGTCAATTCATCAAGATTCATACGATGCAAATGCAATTTCTTATACGAAGCGCAAAATAAGTTTATCTTAGATTCCGATTTGAAACTTTTACGATACAGAACCTTTGAATTTCCAAGTTGCCCTTGCAGCGTTTTGTTCCCTTTCTTAGCATCGTTCTTATAGATCAGATCTCGTACAAGCTTTTGAAGGTGGTGTTACTGGAACTTCTTGGGAAGTTGAGTCGTACTTTGTGAGCTGCTATTACAAACTTTGGCCGTAATGTAGATGCATACAATAACGGGCATGTTAAGCTTTTAGGAGGGGTGTACATTAGTATATTAAAATGCCTATTGAAGAAAAGTGAGTTCAGAAAGTCTAGGTTCTATATCCTCCAACATGAAGCTCAGAATACTTCTTACTATGTCACTTTAATTCGTGAAAGAGCTTTGAAGAATTCTATCTGTTCTACAACTTTTTATATTATTTATATTTATACTCATTGAATGTCCAGACGTCAAGTTTTTGGTTGAAAGTAACGCTCAACTCATTTGATGCATTACATGAGTCTATTCACGGCTACCCTTGATAACTGATGTTTAAGGTATACAGTAATGTTAAAAACTACTTAATCTTGAATAGAGTGATCGAAAATAAGCAGCTGTTTGGATTTTCACAGGTGCAGGTAAATGTGTGTAGCCTAGCTGAATAAAATATTATTCCCTTTTTTTAAATTTTATTTGTGAAATGCAATTTTTACAAAATATTCTTTAGCCCTTTTACGACCACTGTTGCAGATAACAAACGTTCACTATTTTCAATTTTCCTAATTTTTAAATAACAGGCTTAGAATCTTGCAAAATAAATACGTCCATTAGACCAAAGTCGACTATTCCGCATCTCGTAAGATGGTTTTGACTTGTCGTACGCTCAATAGAAACAGAAAAAGTTATTGCAATTCAAAGAATCTTTTTGCAAAAATCGATTAGACTATGATTAACTGATCATACATTATTGCTGATTTTTTCCGAATTTTTGTTCAACGGCATCGAGGCTTACCGTTAAAGGGTTTAACTTCTCAGAATAAAATTGGAAAAGAAGATCCCAAATGGTCAGATATTTGCAATACGCTCAGCTCGCTGCGAAAGGAAGAATGCTGATTGAATTTTATTTTATGTTTGACCTAGGTTGACAGATAAATACTTCATAGAGAGTGTAATAAAGTGTTGAATTTAATCTGTTGGAAACTCGAAATATACACTGAACCCAAAAAATGGGCTGTAGGTAGGTAAGCGTAATAAAAACAGTAGTTGCCCATTTGAAACAAAGAGTGAAGTTACTTCGTAGATAAAACCTTTGGGTAAATTCACAGTTTTTTCATATTTAAGTTACACTAAAAAGAACCTTTAAAAATTTCCCAGGGCTGAAAAATATCTCGAAAAAATGGATATTTTTTGGCTATAATATGCATATTTGCCAGCGCCTGTGAATATCCATTAGTTACTTTCATTTACCACTTTACTCTTTAACTTTATTGAATAAAAGGACATAAAAAACCCATCGATTATTGTGACAAATTCTATAGCAGAAAAGCCTAATTGTAAACAATAGTAAAATAATAACGAGTTATAATTTTTTATTTAAATTCAGCCATTTGCATATATTTGTTCATTCTGATTCAGGCAAAAATCATAATTTTCTTTTAATTTACATTCATTAATGTTCATTCTGTTTCTTGAAACATTCCTTACATTTCTATTGATAACGTTTGTATGGAAATTATTTTATTTATTAAAAATACATACAATTATTTTTAGTTAGTCATTCTTTTAATTAAGCAGTTTTTTATGTTATATTTAATGATAACTTGAAAAATCGTAACTCTTTGTAATTGGAAGAAATAAAACTGAAATTATTTAAAAATTACTCTTCTAAAGTTTTTTGCAATAAACGATGTGCCTATTTTTGTAATTTTTGTGAATGAAGATAAGTTAATAATGTGAGTTTGAGATCAGGTTGCATCTAGACCATCCTAAAGTTCAACCACAAAACCATCTGATCATTTTTTAAGAATTTGAAAATCACGATCCACAGTAAAAAAAATGCCCCTAGGGCATGTATCAGGTGCAAATAGATACGTTACCGACACTTTCTTCAACCAACTTAAATTCATATGAAAAGAGATCTCGAGTTGAAGGTTTTGAAAATTAAACAAAAGGCCCGGAGGAAGATTTATCTGTTCCTTAATATTAATAATCTTGGCAAAAATTGTTTAAGAGAAGTTGTAAATTTTTTTTAATTATAAATATTTATGATCCGATAAACCCTTCTCAGTCCATTTAATTGAATTTTTCCATCTTCCAACTTGATATCTTATTTAATTTAAAATATTAAAATATCAGGAGAAATATAATTTTAATTTCATATCATAAAAAAATGTCTAATTTCTCTGATTGTTAAAAATAGACCTGGTCGATTCTCTATCCCAAGAATATTTTTGAGTAAATTGGCACATATTCTGACCTGATATTTTTTATATTTTTTTAGATATTTACGTAATGTAATTGAAATCTAATCATAGGCATGTATATTTTACGTTACAGGAAGTGCTCCCTGGTGGCTTCGAATATTAGAGATGCCCACTCTGGCCATCATCGTTGCAGTTGTTATACTAATTGCGATCATCATTGCCAGCACTGTCATCTTCATAGTTTGCCGTCGCAAGCGCACCCCTGGGAAATGTGAGTTGACTTCACCTACTGAATATCGTTACGCTAAGTGTGAATTCAAATTTGCATGCATTAGGAGTAATGTGGAATTCCTTCAAAACTAGCATCGAGTTCTGAAGTCCCAAATCGAATCTCACAAATTATGCTTTTAACCAGATTTTTAGAGATTAAACTCTTATCACTCATTAAATAGGTTCAGTTTTTAACAGATTCTCATATAACATTTATGAAAGAAATGTTTATCTTCACATTAGCAGAATAGTATTAGTTATACCACAAATATAAATTACGTCTTATTTAATTTATCTTTAAATATTATTTCTCTTGGAGCACTTGTACACTACCAATAACAATTTGAACTTATAAGATAACATTTTTAAAAGCCTAAGAAAATATTGTATTTGCATGGGTAATCTATAAAAGTAATCAATTCATTTCAGTTTTGAAGGAATTCTTTCAAATATACAAAATTAAGCTAAGTCGTTTCAGAAACACTGCTTTTAAGTATCTACCAAAAATCAGTTGACAATAGCTGTAAGGGTTGAAGAGGATAAAGTAGATTTTCATGTGGTCTGATAAAAAGTTAAACGAAAGGTTTTATCCCTCACAGAATAGGTAAAATTTGGCTCTTGACCTTTAACGTCTTTCAAGTTAGGGACTTAATTCGAAAATCAATAAACTTCCTCATGTAACTTACATCTGTATTGGGATCTGAACAAAATTATATAT